>VZRS01007525.1:0-13502 GCA_013398055.1 Ifrita kowaldi
TTCTTCTGATGGGAAATTTTGCAGAATTTCTAGCAAAAATCAAAAAGGAGTGGGACCAGTTTGACCAAAAATCAGTGACCTTGGAGGTCATTAGACTTAAAGGGAGTGAACTGGAAAAGCATCTTCATGACATAAAACTCAAAATGCAGTGATAATTGTGTTACCTGTCACAAACAGGATGACTAAAGGTTAATCACATTAAAAATGAAAACCTAGTAAGGATGGAGGAAACAATGATGGGTGGGGGAATGCTGCTAAACTGATCAGATGAAACAGGATTCTGCATCAGCTAATTCCAGAGGACAATCAAAGGAGATTCATTTACCATTGACCCTGGCCTGAAGGCCAAGAAAAGGAATCAATCAAAATGCCTCTTCGTAGAAAGCCCTGAAACCTGAACAGAGTAATTGCCTAAAAGGTAATGGGTCTTGCTGTGGGAAGTAAAATATTTTACTTTAAGAGCTAAGTAAGATAATAGAATCATCGAATGGTTTGGTTTAAAAGTGATCTCAAGGATCATCTAGTTCCACTCACCTGCTGTGCAGGGACACCTCCCACTAGACCAGGTTGCTCAGAGCCCCACATCCAACCTGGTCTTGAACACTGCCAGGGGTGGGGTATCCACAACTTCTCTGAGCAAACTCTTCCAGTGCCTCACCAGTTTGACAGTAAAAAAGGCTACGTTTTAAGAAAATTGTAGGAATATGTCAAACTTTTATTTTTTGTTTAGTGGGAGGACCTAAGGCAGGAGAAGAGAGTGATAAAGGTAGACTGGAGAACAAATGTAGAAAAATAGAAGGAAAATGAGGTAAAAGGGCCTTAAATTTCAAAGCCTGTACAACAATACTATTATGCAATAGTACAGGCCTTCTCTAGGGCATGGCAGTGTGAAAAGCAGTAACACTTAAAAAGGTGTAGTAGATGAGGAACGCAATGAATGATCCAGTTGTGCTGCTGTGAAAAAGTCTAGTGGAAGTTTTGAAGTAGTAAATTAGTAAGTAGGAGTAGAAAGTTGGTATTACTTCTGAATGTGGCATTTGGTACTTCCCACAAAGGAAGCAGGGATATGAATTTTATATAACAAGTCTCAGTCATGAATGCTTCTTGCTGCAAAGCATTCATAATGAAGCACCTGTATCAAGCCTATCTTCCACCTTCTTATTGTACTCCTAGTAACCCTTTTGCAGTTACTCAGCTGCACGTAGATTATTTTGTTTCTCTGACACAAATTTTTGCTATTTAAGATTAGTTCAGGAGAGTTTTACAATCAGTGACTCATGCAATACCTGAGAAAGTTCAAGTGAGTTAAGTCAATAAAACCTACCTGACTGGTAAAATGACTGTAAACTGACAGTGGAATCACAGTATTTGCAGAGAAAAAATTAGTGACACCTCAGAGAACTGCAACAGTTATTTGAATATTAGAGAAAATGTATACTGGCATAATTATAATGGCATAATTAAAGATAATAAGGTAACTAAGCGGTTACTTGATTATGGCACATAAGTTCCAGGAAAATACAATCAGGTAGTGATATTCTCTTTCAGTCTAAAAAAATTACACCCCAAGCCCCAGCATCTGGGAATAAAAACCAAGCAAACCTGAAATCAGATGTAAAATCAGATTTTTACCAGTGTGGGTGATGAACTTTTGCAATGAACTGGATGCTTTATGAAGTCTGATATTTTGTGAAACACAGGTAACAGGGCTTGTTAGAGATGTAGATGAAATGGTTCAGCCGGTGATGTCCAGAGGGGTGTGATCTCTGAACGCTATGCCATAAAATATTTTTAAAGGTGTTTGAGCTTCAGTTGAAAAATTGTAATGGTCCACACGTCCAGGAAGAATGAGAACTATCTGACAGAATGCTAAAGAAAGCCAAGTTCATAGTGAGGTAATATCTCACTCTGGGAGAAAGTATTAAAAATGGGAAAGTACAGTTGTGTCTATATATCATAATTTTAATGTATAGTCTAAAATACCCATTTTAACTTCAAAATCTTGAAGTCTGAATCTAGTAATTACATTTTCATTCTTAAAATTATCGAAATTTTCACAAATAATGTGGCAATTTTCAACATTAATTACTTAGCAGTTATTTCACCTTCTGTTCTCTGGTGCATCTTGTGTTTCAAACATATTAAAATAAATAAGAAAACATTAAATTTCTATTTGTAATAGACTTGTGAATTTTCAATTTCTGATTTTTGAACTAGTGTAACCATGGTGGCTATTCCTACATGAAAAAGAATAAATTTATGATTCTTGTTATTAAAATGCCTTACTCCAGCTAAGGCTTTTAGCCTAGAAATTACCAGTGCAAGACAAAGATTGCCACTGCAGCTAAATTGACAGCTTTGATAGAAGAGATGGAGTTTGATAGATAGCAATGGGGTTATTGTAATGATGCTGTTTGGTCTGCTGGATGAAACAGGACATAGGACTGTCCTGAATTATTTCCTGTATGAACTGAGGGGACTGGCGGGATGTGAGATCCAGTAATGAAGGTGGACTACAGCCTACAGGAAATGCAATGTGAGTACTCTCCAGCGTTTCTTTATGGTGTGTGCATAACCACTTTTGGGCCCAGACGGATGTATTATTTTACCCCAGGCACCCAACCAGAGTGTTGCTGTGTCAGATGTTACTGGGCCTGCTCACAAGCATTGCTTGGATGCTGTTTTGATCGTGAAAGTACATGTTGTGTGACCACTTACACAAGATTTGGAAGCCCACAAGGTTTTTAGGAGGAATAAAGAGTCTAATACCCTTTACCTTCCCTATCAAACTAAAAGAAGTTTCCTTAACTTCCACTGTGGATTCTCCCCACTGTGAAACCTAGGGACAAATCACCATTGAATATACAATCACCTATTGTGCTTGTTCTACCAGAAGAGAGAAGACTTAGGCGAGCTGAGAGAAGTGGCTAAGCTTACATGAAACTCTTACATTAGAGCAGCAGTTGATGGTGGACTTCAGGGTGGCTTGCAAAGGATTTTGCTTTGAAGTTCAGCTTGTCCTTATTTAGATGGGGGGCTTTTGAGTTGAGAAAGGGAAATCCCATGGTAAATGGTGCTACAAATTGTGCTCTTTCTGAAACAGTCTAATCCCAGGTGGCCAGTACAGTCTCTTGGCTAGCTCACCTATCATCAACTCTCACACTTGAATGAAAGCCCAGGACTTGCAATACTATAACAAAATACTCATGATGTTAAACGGATGTTAGCTAAACCTCCTCCACTCCATCTTTCATCTCCTTCCTTTCCAGTTTGTGTCTTCATTATTTTTCCAAATGTTGTGGTTCTTACAGGCCATATGGTTCATATTTGTAGGTGTAATGCCAAAGATAAATTTCCCTGTGTTTTTAAGTACATTTTCGAACATTTTCATAATGTTAAATAAACCTAATAGGGCATAATTCCATCTTCCCTTTGAAGTCACTTTAGAGCATCTAAATGTTGGATTTATTTGGCCTTCCCTTCCATTTTGGGTGTTATATCCATAGTAATTTTTAGCTTCTTCCCTCTCTTTTTCTCATTTACTTCTTACAGACTACTGTGGAACCAAAAAGAAAAAAAAGTTGAACATCCAGAACTGCTATTATTTATTTTATTTTATTATTTAAAATTTTAAATTCCTATGTATAAGCAGATTAATGAGACCAAACTCACCTTGAGTGTAAGCATTCTGTAGTTATTATTGGAGATTATACTTCTGTTCTCTAGTTATACTGGAAAGGAATTTCCATGTCCTCTGTGTTGGGCTAAAACCTGTTGCCTTTAAAATTGTAAGAAGTTTACATTTGACTTGAATGGAGGCCAGATATCATTCATTAATTACTGAAAATTGAATACTTAAAAGTAAGATTTTCCCTAGGAACGTAGCAGCCACCAAAATCCTGCCATGGAAATTATGTGGCAGAACAAGCCCAGAACATAAAAGAAGTTGTGAGTACTAGGAGTTGTAAGAGCAAAATTCTCTCCTCTGCTCTAATATTGAATGATAATTTACAAAAAACCCCAAGAAATTAGTCTTTTCCTGTTAATGTGTAAATTTCTAATGAAAAGCTGTATAAAATAATTAGAAAATCTATAGAAACTTGAATATCTGAAGCAATTTTATTCGTAATACCTGAGTCATGTACTATGGGGTACAAGACTTGTTTTGCAATGGGAGTGGTAATTTTTGATGAGATGAAGTTGCCAGTAGAACAGTAACGAATCCTTGTAGAAGGGATTATTTCATTATGATCTGCTAAATTTCGCTCCTTTGACTTGTCTGGATTTAAATTTCCACTTGACATAATTTTGTTCAAGTATTACCCAATATATTTAAATTAATAAAGAGCTAGTTGAATCTTGGCCTTTCAGAAGAAAATAAATATCACTAGCTACAATGCTTTAAACAGTGAATCAAGGCTTCCTTAGTTAGCATGAAATAATATTATCATTGCTGATTTTTTGACATCCACCTGACATAAAAATTGCATATTAAATAAGAAGATGGGAGATAATATATAATGACCTGTTAGTGTATTAATGTGGCTATCATTTTAGGTAGCAATAAAATTAGTGAATAATTTTTTATCATATTAATGTATTTAAAGATATTTCTCCTGCTGATCTTCAATCTTGTACTGATTGTAGTTTGTCCAAGTAAAAGAATTTATTCTTTTCAAAGTGCAAGTAGAAAATTTAAGAGATAAATCAGCTTGTCTTTGGATTCCACAGAAAGCTGCTTATTTTGCCTCATGCACAGTGCTGGACACATGCACTGAAGATGCAGTTTGCTTTTGCCAGATAATGCCAAGCTTCCAAGAAAAAAAAAATCACAATTCTTATTTAAATTTGATACAATTTCCATGTTGTTATTCAAGACGCATTTAGAAATATTGCTGACCCCAGTGTAAGATTTGTACAACCCAAGAGTACTTTGATCCAAATGGAAGCTGATATAGAGAAGTTTTGTAGGCCTGACAAGTGCAGGGTGTAGGGAAATTCCTGATCCCCAAATTCCAGCCTGATTATGGAACCACTAGTTTTATGATAGCCAAGGAACTACAACAGGAATGAGTGATCCCTTGATTTACATTGGAATTTTCTGCCAGTGCTTGCAGTGTTTGGAAGTATTTTGTTCATTAAATTTCTCTGAAGTCTCCCTGGAAGTCAATTGAAAATTAACTCATTCTTCAAGCTGTTTGCAAAAATTATACTTTACTCTGGGTTCTACTTGATTTTTGTATTTAGGGGTATCACCAAAATTTTAATGTATAAAAAATAAAAATAGAGAAAGCATGAGGGTTTCAAGGATTTATTATAATTATTGAAGATCCTTATGTACGTAAACAAAAATAAGTGACTACGTTCAGTAGAAGAACTGAAGACAATGTGCTGTCAACTGCAGTATATCAGAACTGGTGTTCAGTGGATAATTCTTTCGACAATTTTTTTTTGCCATGGAACTCTGGGCAGCGAGTCAGAAACAGCAACACTTATTTGTCTAAGCACAAAATGTATTTGTAAATTGTAAATCGTATTAGGTATTACGACAAAGGCAAAATGCCTGTCAATCACACAAATACACACACATCTATTTATCCCATTGTTCTCAGTGCAGCTCTCTCAGGTTTACAGTGGGATAAGTAGGGATACAGGTGCTGTATAAGCAGGATTAACTCACAGGAATATCAGACATTAGGCCTTACTTCTTTTCATTACTCCAGGGCCTAAGGGAGCCATGCAGGTATAATGAGAGCAAAGACACTAGATAATTTTAATGTGCTTAAGTATCTCCATTCCAGAAGAATCTATTTGGTTTTATTACGGATACAGTATGCAATTTAGTTGATAATAGCAGCATTGAGCCTTGAAATTAAGCAACACAGCTAAGGAAGGGCTGTGTGGCAAAAAGTGTTTCATGTCTGTAATTACAGACTTCAAAAACCCTCTCTTCCCTTGAAATCTCTTAAAGATTGCCATCTAAAGGGAAATTTCTATAACTGAGTTGAATACTGGATATTTTCAAAACTCGTGTGGGAGAATCACAGTAATGTAAGAAACAGTAACTCTAAGATTGTTGTAGTCATAATTATTATGCAAGAATCACCTCTTCCCCCAGGAAGGCAGCAGTGATCATGATGCGTTCTCTAGAAAGATATTCAAATGTTTCTCAGTGCATATCACCTGCAGCTCTAGGTCTAATTACTTGTTTTCACGATCTTCTTGTAATAGCATTTGTGCTTTGTAGAAGGCTGAAGATAATTCATGAAGGAATTGTCTTCCAATCATGTTAACATCTATTCACACAGCTGCTTAAAAGAATTTTAACAGATGCTTATTCACTAGGATGCCTCAAAAAAAATGGATTCTGCAAAATGTACCCATATTAAAATCTTTATGCACATGAGCAGCTTCACTTGAACAGTGAGTATCATTCAGCAGTTAAAGAGCTGAGTTCATGACTGAAACTTTTTAGTCCTATAAAGTTGATAGTTATTTCTCTGGTGTTTGTAGTTATGACTTCAGGGTGGTTGAAGAGGAGCAAAGCATAAATCTAGGCTTTCAGAGCTTAATTCTACAGCTCCTTAACTCTTTCAAATACAAAAATCAGCAAAGTATTTCCTGATGTGTTTTGATGTTGGGATATTGTATTTTCCTCTGGTCATGAGCTGTGGCCTTGTGCCCATAGTGTAGGACTGCAGGACATTTACCAGGAGTGTAGTGTGACATCTTGCAGAAGCAGTAGGAAGGAATCTGCTGCCTCCCGCCCACTCCTTCAATGAAGGTGTTCTGAAGCCCAATACAGTATTTCATTTCCATTTATGTACTCTCTCACTTTGACTGGGAAGTTGCTCTTAGAGCTGTGTGAGGAAACAGACATTTTGTGACATACACATTTTCGAGAAAAGCCTTGAGAGCCTATTATTTCTGTGTAGTGAGTATAGACGCAACCAGAAATGGGACCTAAATCCCATAATGTAGCCTGAGGCCAGTTCTTTTTAGGGATGTATATGTCAGAAACATGTGGCAATAGGGAGTTGAGATGAAATGCTGTGTTACAGTTGTCTCTGTTATTCACTGCTGGTTTGGCTTGCAGTGTGTCTGTGCAGGCACTTTAGTTGAGATGACTGTCACGGGAGTACAGCTGTTCTGCTTTGAGGGACAGCTCACCTGGAGTAGACAGGTGCTCTGAGCTGGAGCAGAGCCTGAACTGTGGGCCCAGCTGCATGCTAGCTGGCTTCTTGCTGGTCAAACATCTTCTCAAAGTCAGGCATACTGGGAGGTGCAGCACAGAGACACAGATGTCTGAATAAGCTCAGCCAGGCTCCAACTTGGAGTATTAGCTGGAGTTCACAGCTGGCCCTTGTAAACCTCCCAACAGAGCATTCAGTAGTGACAAACCTGAAGCTCAAAGTGGGACAAGAGCAAAGTTTCCTTGAGGGAAAGGAGATGACAATTTCTTTTTGGGCACTTTGCTTTTTAGCTTAAACAGTGATGTGTTAATGCCTGGAACAGGCTTGAGGCAGCACTGTGGCCCCAGTCAGTGTTCTGGGAAATAAAAAGCCATGATGTCCAAATGACTCTGTGACATATCTGGGCTTGAGTGTTACTCATGCACATCTGTCCTATGTCCTGAACTCCTGAAGCTACTCAGGCAACTCCCTATGTAGGTAAAAAGTAAAAGATTCTTAAGGAGACAAGAATTCTACAGCAAATGAGGGAAAGGGTTTTCTGGTTATATTGGTTGTGGATGAGGATGGAAGGTAGAGTTTTTTTAGTAACTGAAATATTTTAGAAAAAATGTGTTTGTTCCTTTTAAGCACAATATATTGTCTGAGAAAGCCAAGTTGGCTTCTGTGTAGAAGTTGTGTATGAGACCTTTTCTTCTCATTTACCCACAGATATTCAATGGCATTAGATAGCACTCAGACACAATTGTCACTGATTTGTTTACATATTCTGGAGACTAGAGAAAATACCAGATGAGCAGTGAGGCTCTGTAGTATGTAGCTGTTATGTATTTGCCTTCCTGCTTAGCTTGAGCACTGCCAAAGTTTCTTTCAGGACTTCCAATAAATTGCTAGGGTATGTTATAAAAAACTTTGATATGAATCCATTAGTAATTCTCAGACAATGTCCAGTGAGGGAAACCCCCAGGATTTCTTAAAATTAAAATACTGCACAGAGGATTGGATGAAATATTGTAAAAAACACTTGGAATACTATCAAGAACTTTATGATACAGACTACTGACATTTCTTTTTTTCCTATGAAAAAACATTTCCTATTTTCATGTAATAATTGAATATAATATGTTAGTTTGGTCCTTTATTGTATGTTTAGAAGTGGCTGTGTAGTCTCCATCACTAGCAGCACTCCAGCAGTTCCTCATCTGCCAGAAACAGAAACATATAGCTCATACCATAGGTATGGTTTAGAAATTGAGACGTGTTTCCCTGTGAAGTTCATTTTTGCCACGAGTTAGCTACAGCTTCCTCATTTTCTCCTGTTTCTATAACCTTTTTTACCTCTTTACTCTGTCTCCATTCCAGAGGACTTTTTGAGTATAACCTGTTGAGACCCTTTTCTCAGATTCAGAAACAGCTGCTTCACAGACTAGTAATTGTCACAATTCTTACTGAGAAGTTTTTAGGCATCAAAAAAAGGCTGTCCCACTCATTGTTGACATGCAAACCATAGCATATTGCAATTAAAACCTTCCCCACTGCTTCTCTCCTGTGAAAAATGCTGTGTGTGCAGCAGGTAGGCTATCAAGGACAATTAATCATATGAGGAGTTTTGTCTGCTTTAGTTGAGACTGGGCAAAGAAAATTTTGGCTTGAATGGCAGATGATGTGTAACATACGATTTCTTCTTTTGTTTAAGGAAAAATAAATCCCAATAACCCATCAGTTCCAGACTAGTCTCAGAAAAAGGTCTAAGGACTTTTGTGTCTTCTGTAGTGAGTTACATATTTATGTTCAAATCTATCGGGCATTAAGAAGAAAAAAAACCAAAACCATTTGTCAGAAATGTCAGTTTCTATTCCAGAAAGCTTCATCACAGTTGTTACAATTCTATTACTCCCCTGTATGCCAAATCAATCAGAAGAGCTTGAAAAAACAATCACGCATTCTTAAAAGATTATTCTTGTTTGAATTAGTCTCCAAGATTTTTCAAATAGCAAAGCCCACATTAGGATTTTTATAAATTTCTGTTCATGAGGCTCTCTTGTGTTAGATTTAAGTAGGCTACATACAATAATAGCTTTTTATTTTTGTAAAGTACTATGAAGTCAGTCAGAGACAGACAATATAATTAGTATTTCTTATTCCCTGGACAGTCCCAGTAAGGCTGTTACTAACTTTGATAACATCATGGAGAGTGACTCAGATACACTTCCAGATAATTTTCCATTGAAATTGTATGCATAATTTCTGTTATAAAAAAAGGCAGATAATTAATGGCTCTGATTTGATTTAAAATATTTAAGCCTTGGTAACTCTTCCAGATAATTTTACAGAAATAATAAAATTAAAATGAAGTGTAAAACTCTTAATTGCTGGATATCAACTATAAAATGATTAATTTTTCATTAGGATGCTAATGTGAGCTTTGAGAAGCAGCTTAGGTAGGGGGCAAGATAGAAAATCTGACCAATACTCAGGCAGAGAACAGTGTGAAGACAGAAGGCAATGTCCCTTAGCAAAGGGACTTTGGCTAGGAATGCAGATGGGTTTCTTCCTTAAGACAGATACAGTGCTTGTCATTGAAAGCTCTGCTCTTTTAGACATTTATCTGTCTCATGGCACTAACAGCTTGGCATCTGCCAAAGCTCATCCATATGGTGAGATTTAACCACATAAGGATGGCATTCATGGAAGACAGCACATGGCTCTTCTCCTCAGCTGGCTTCTGGAAAATGAGAATAATGGCGTTTGTGGTTTTAGGAAAAAAAAAAATCTACCTTTTTAGATTAGTTAGATTTCCAAATCTGAAGTATTTGGCTCTTCATTTACAGAGAATTTTCTGGAAAAGTCTAATGCTATTATTTCAGAAGTTTAGCCTTATATTCAGGTATTCAATAAAGCTGTCTTTCAATGCTCTTGTCTGACACAGAGAGCTTGTGCCTAGGTCTAGAGTCTCCCTGAGGTTCAGTGCAAAGTTTCCTAGATTAGAATTTAAGTGAGCGAGCTCAAATGCTGGATGTGGGCTACCTAAGAGTATGGATCTCATTGGTAAGTAAACTATGCCCTCTTTACAGCAACTCAGCTCAAGATGGTGAACAAAAAGGTTAGAGATGGATGTCAGAGCCATTAGGGACTTAAATCAACAGGCAGACAAGGCTAAAACCAAAGACTTGGATTCCATGAGTAATGGCCATGCCTGAAAATGCAACCTTACACATTTGTGGTAGAAAGCGAGGGCTGAAAAAAGTAGCCTGAGGCTGTAGAACAAAAGGTTGTCCCTAAGAAGCCACCAAAGGGAAGGGAAGCTATAAGAGAACTGTTGTCTCAGATATTAAAAATAGGGATTTTTATTTGCAGCTACAACAGAGCTTGCTTCTCTGTTAAAAAAATTTGCTGAAAACTCACTAAAAGATGAGAAAACTCACATTCTTTTGTTTCTTTCTTTCTGTCACTGATGCTTCATGCTTAGTGAATGTAGCTGTCTACAGTGAAATTACTCATATATCTGTAGATTGCTTTGTAAGGGGACATCTTTCTGACTAAACTGCTTTGAACACTAATAACCAAAAAATGTGGTATTTCAACATGCTTCTGTTCTTTCATAGAACCACGGAATCACTTAGGTTGGAAAAGACCTCCATGATTGGGTCCAACCATTAACCCAGCATTACTACATTTACCATTAAACCATATCCCCAAGTGCCACATCCTCACATCTTTTGGACATTTCCAGGAATGGTGATTCCACCACTTCCCTGGGCAGCCTGCTTTAATGCTTGACCACTCTTTCAGTGAGGAAATTCTTCCTAATAGCCAATCTAAACCTATGCTGGAACAACATGAGGCCTTGTCTTTTCGCTTGTTAGGTGGGCGAAGAGACCAACCCTGACCTTCCTACAATTCCTTTCAGGTGGTTGTAGAGAGTGGTAAGGTTCCCCCTGAGCCTCCTTTTCTCCAGGCCAAACACCCACAGATCTCTCAGTCACTCCCCATAAGACTTGTGCTCCAGACCCTTCACTAGATTCGTTGCCCTTCTCTGGACTTGCTCCAACACCTCAATGTCCTGCTTGTACTGAGGGGCCCAGAACTGAACACAGAACTTGAGGTGTGGCCTCACCAGTACCAAGCACAGGGCCACGATCACTGCTCTGGTCCTGCTGGCCACTCTATTGCTGATACAGGCCAGGATGCCATTGGCCTTCTTGGCCACCTGGGCACAGCTGGCTCATGTTCAGCTGCTGCTGACCAGCACCCCCAGGTCCTTTTCCTCTGGGCAGGTTTCCAGCCACTCTTCTCCAAACATGTAGTGCTGCAGGGGCTTGCTGTGACCCAAGTGCTGGTCCCGGCACTTGGCCTTTTTTGAACCTCATACCACTGGCCATGGCCTGTCAATCCAGCCTGTCCAGATTGCTCTGCAGAGTCTTCCTGGCCTCCAGCAGATCAACACTCCTGCACAACTTAGTGTCATCTGTGAATGGACTGAGGCTGCACTCGATTCCCAGATCATCAATAAAGATGTTAAACAGGACTGGCCCAACACTGAGCCCTGTGGAACCCCACTAGGGACTGGCCACCAGATGGGTGTAACTCCATTCACCACCACTCTCTGGGCCTGCCCATCCCGACAGTTTTTCGCACAGTGAAGTGTACATCTGTCCAAGCCATGAGCAGCCAGTTTCTCCAGGGGAATGCTGTGGGAGACAGAATCAATGGCTTTGTTGAAGGCCAGATAGACAAACATCCACTAGGCAGGTCAGTGTCTCATAGAAGGAGATCAGGTTTGTCAAGCAGGACCTGCCTTTCCTAATCCCATGCTGGCTTGGCTTGATCCCCTGGTTGTCCTGTACATGCCATGTGATACCACTCAAGATGATCTGTTTCATAGCCTTCCCTGGTACCAAGGTCAGGCTGACAGGCCTGTAGTTCCCTGGCTCCTCCTTCTGAACCGTCTTGTGGATGGGTGTCCCGTTTACTAAATTCCAGAAAATGGGGCCCTCTCAGTTAGCCAGGACTGCTGGTTAATTATGGAAAGTGGCTTGATGAGCACTTCCACCAGCTCCCTCAGTACCTGTGGATGGATCCTATCTGTCCCCATGAGCTTGTGTGAGTCTAATTGGTGTAACAGGTTGTTGACCAGTTCCCTTTGGATCATGGATTATGGGGACTTCATTGTGCTTCCTCTCCCTGTCTCCAGCTCTGGGGGCTGGGTACCCCAAGGACAGCTGGTTGTACTGAAACAAAGAAGTCATTGTGTACATCAGCCATTTTCTCATCCTTTGTCACTGTGTTTCCCTCTGCATCCAGTAAAGGCTGGAGAGTCTCCTTAGCTCTCCTTGTGTTGCTGATTCATAGAGACATTTTTTGTTGTCTTTTATGGCAGCAGACAAAGTTCTAGCTGAGCTTTCACCCTTCTTTTTTTTCTCTGCATAGCATCGCAACATCCTTGATGTCCTTCCAAGTTGCCTGCCCCTTCTTCCAAAAGTGACACAAATGAATATTCCAACAAAAGAATAGACCAAACTTGCCACGTCAACTGTAATGGCAGCAAAGTCACTTCTTTGGGTCAAGCAGCAGTATCCTTCTTATGGACAAGGAAAACAACTTCCTCTGTCTAGCCTATATTTTCTTTTTTGAGATGGTCTTTTCTAAGAAGTATATATGTACCACTTCTCCTTCCTTCTTTGCTGGTAAGCCTATGTTTCTTGTAGACCAGAGCCAGCTCTTCAGGATCTATAAAGAGGCATATTTTACAAAGGCGTATATTGGCTTATCGAAAGTTCTGAAAGGATTTTTGTTGGTCTGAGGGACACATTGGTCAGAGATGGCAGAGAATACCTTCATGTGTTGTTGTAAATGATTTACGAGCCCTGGGTTTTCATGGCATGTTAAAAATTCATATGAACATTAGATTTAAAATTTAATTATCTGAACTAACTGAAGCACTTCTTCAGGCTTGTAATTGGGCAGATATATAGCACTATACACAGCAAGGGAGACTTGGGACTTGTGTCCAGATCATCAGATGTATTATGTAGCCTACTCTCATTGATAAAGAGTCTAAATTTGATACTTGAATAAACAACTTGGTATCTCCCTTTATTCATCCAAATACAGAATATGTCAATAATTTATGTTTACTCTCAGACCGCCTGATTTTGCTAAATTTCTTCAGACACATTTGGATCAGTAGCCATAGCCAGTAACAACTTACTTAACTAGGAAGCACTACTAAATGTGGGTGGTGATAGTGAAATCTGGCCCTGCATTTGCTCTTTGCTATCTTTCTGGTTTTGGAAAAATTATAAAACAGTT
>VZRS01007525.1:15336-28860 GCA_013398055.1 Ifrita kowaldi
CTCCATTCACCACCACTCTCTGGGCCTGCCCATCCCGACAGTTTTTCGCACAGTGAAGTGTACATCTGTCCAAGCCATGAGCAGCCAGTTTCTCCAGGGGAATGCTGTGGGAGACAGAATCAATGGCTTTGTTGAAGGCCAGATAGACAAACATCCACTAGGCAGGTCAGTGTCTCATAGAAGGAGATCAGGTTTGTCAAGCAGGACCTGCCTTTCCTAATCCCATGCTGGCTTGGCTTGATCCCCTGGTTGTCCTGTACATGCCATGTGATACCACTCAAGATGATCTGTTTCATAGCCTTCCCTGGTACCAAGGTCAGGCTGACAGGCCTGTAGTTCCCTGGCTCCTCCTTCTGAACCGTCTTGTGGATGGGTGTCCCGTTTACTAAATTCCAGAAAATGGGGCCCTCTCAGTTAGCCAGGACTGCTGGTTAATTATGGAAAGTGGCTTGATGAGCACTTCCACCAGCTCCCTCAGTACCTGTGGATGGATCCTATCTGTCCCCATGAGCTTGTGTGAGTCTAATTGGTGTAACAGGTTGTTGACCAGTTCCCTTTGGATCATGGATTATGGGGACTTCATTGTGCTTCCTCTCCCTGTCTCCAGCTCTGGGGGCTGGGTACCCCAAGGACAGCTGGTTGTACTGAAACAAAGAAGTCATTGTGTACATCAGCCATTTTCTCATCCTTTGTCACTGTGTTTCCCTCTGCATCCAGTAAAGGCTGGAGAGTCTCCTTAGCTCTCCTTGTGTTGCTGATTCATAGAGACATTTTTTGTTGTCTTTTATGGCAGCAGACAAAGTTCTAGCTGAGCTTTCACCCTTCTTTTTTTTCTCTGCATAGCATCGCAACATCCTTGATGTCCTTCCAAGTTGCCTGCCCCTTCTTCCAAAAGTGACACAAATGAATATTCCAACAAAAGAATAGACCAAACTTGCCACGTCAACTGTAATGGCAGCAAAGTCACTTCTTTGGGTCAAGCAGCAGTATCCTTCTTATGGACAAGGAAAACAACTTCCTCTGTCTAGCCTATATTTTCTTTTTTGAGATGGTCTTTTCTAAGAAGTATATATGTACCACTTCTCCTTCCTTCTTTGCTGGTAAGCCTATGTTTCTTGTAGACCAGAGCCAGCTCTTCAGGATCTATAAAGAGGCATATTTTACAAAGGCGTATATTGGCTTATCGAAAGTTCTGAAAGGATTTTTGTTGGTCTGAGGGACACATTGGTCAGAGATGGCAGAGAATACCTTCATGTGTTGTTGTAAATGATTTACGAGCCCTGGGTTTTCATGGCATGTTAAAAATTCATATGAACATTAGATTTAAAATTTAATTATCTGAACTAACTGAAGCACTTCTTCAGGCTTGTAATTGGGCAGATATATAGCACTATACACAGCAAGGGAGACTTGGGACTTGTGTCCAGATCATCAGATGTATTATGTAGCCTACTCTCATTGATAAAGAGTCTAAATTTGATACTTGAATAAACAACTTGGTATCTCCCTTTATTCATCCAAATACAGAATATGTCAATAATTTATGTTTACTCTCAGACCGCCTGATTTTGCTAAATTTCTTCAGACACATTTGGATCAGTAGCCATAGCCAGTAACAACTTACTTAACTAGGAAGCACTACTAAATGTGGGTGGTGATAGTGAAATCTGGCCCTGCATTTGCTCTTTGCTATCTTTCTGGTTTTGGAAAAATTATAAAACAGTTACCTTGCACTTAATTGTCTTTTGTGCTAAAATCACACAGTTTAGTTGGGGCTATATTCCTCTTGACCAGAGTAATCTGAGCACATTATTGAAGCACACTAAAGATGTGCTCCAATTTAATTTGTTCAACTGGCTTTTTAGCAGATAGTATGAGGAATCCCTGGCAGGCAGATCGTCTCACCTTTTAAAGAGTGTGACAAACTGCCTGTCTCTCTTTCCCTGCTATCCATATGGGAGTATGGACTCTTAGTTAGGTAAGTACACCTGGTCAGACAGGGAGTTTAAGGGGTACCAAGTTAACAGAGATGAATCCATCAGAGATGTCTTTTTCTTTTTCTTTTTCTTTTTCTTTTTCTTTTTCTTTTTCTTTTTCTTTTTCTTTTTCTTTTTCTTTTTTCTTTTTCTTTTTTTTTTAATGGAGAAATCAGAAAGGGACCTATATGGTCCTACTTTTTTGTATAATAGCAAAATATTGGCAAGGAAACTGTTAAGGAAAGATTCTGCTAGTATTCTCTTAAATTCCTAACAAAATAAAATTATTGACAATGAAAGTAAGCAGAGTGATCCAATCATCATTTAAAACTTTAACCAAGATGGCAAATCAAATTTTTTTTTATGTGTGCTTGTGGGATTTAATTGGCTAAAATCACTTTTCTGAGATTCCTGGAATAAGAAAGCTAATAAACTGAAAAGCCTTAGTGTTGCCAAAAGGAGTAGCTCTTTAAACATTTGTTTTGAGAATTTGTGTGGGCTGGAGGATATAACTCAGAGTTATATTGTCTTAATTGTACTTAAATTTGAAATCCTAGGGATACAGTCTTCTAATATAGAAGTGTTATAGCTTTGAAAGAGCTGAGATAAAGGAAAATTAAACTATTTACAAATAAAGATTTCTTGCATAAAAGAGAGAAAGCAATAACTGATATGTGTAATGTAAATGTTTGTAATTCAAATGTTCTCTGCCAGACTTTGTACAAAATATCAACTATTCAAAGATATTTAAGCTAATTGTTTATCTTGCTGCAGATGATAAAGAATTGCTCCTTGTGGTAGAGGTGAACAGGACAATCACAAGTATGCACCTAAGTAGAAAGGAATGCACCCAGTTCTGTAATATAAATTTGTAGCTGTTGGCTTGATGGTCATTTAAGGCATCTCTTGCTAAGAAGGGGCTGCTTGTGTTAGAGGAAGCTGCAGGTAAAGGGAGGTATCAGATACTGCACCTTAGTTCTGAGAGAATATACTGTGGTTGTCACAGGGCTGGCACTTCTTGTCCTCTTGGCTGATGTTCTTGTGATTTTTGATGTGTCATATATGGACTTGTGTATCTGGCCCTTGCATATTAAGTGATTTTAACTTTGCTCATCAAATGTGCTAATTGTTAATTGTTGTTTATTCAAATTACCTATCACCCTGTTAAAAGTTAATAAGTTTTAAAAGTTAATCACCCAAGTAAGTTAATTAAGAAGTGCTTCACATGGTTCGTTAAAATCCTCCCAAGTTTAGACAATCACCTGTCAGTTTTTCCCTCTTACCATCAAAAGTGTTCCTGCTTTAACCACTGTTCATGTTCAAATGTTATTACCTTGTTTTTAAAAATTTCTAAAGTGTTTGTAGTTAAATGTAAAGTTTTTATCAAGTCTTTTTATGACTCTTTTAAGAATGTTTGTTAAGTTTTAAAGCCTCGTCAGATCCAGACTTCTAACTGACAGGGGGCTATTTTTAAGTGCTTAGCCTTTACCCTGCAATGTGCATCCATGGCAACCTGAAATTTTAATGAGGTACTTTCCCGCCTTTTGACATCACTCCCCTAGATCATTACAAGCCATTGGTGGGCTGAAATTACCTCACCACAAAGAAACACCAATCACACAGGACCATGGAGGCAGGATTGTAGGAGGTCCAGGGCGGAGACAAGACATTATAAAAGGGCCGAACATTCGAGGAAGGCACCCCTTTTTTCTCACCTCCGATTAGCTGCAGGTGAGGTGTGACGCTGGGTCATCGGCCTCCCTCTCTCACTAAGAGACACTGTAATTGCTTTGACTTTAGGCTGGCTAAAGTCACCCCAGCGTTGCAACTCTCTGCAGAAGGGACTCAGAGCCGGTCCGGCCGTTGGAGTCTCCAGTCTCTGTGTACTCTGTGGGGTTTCTTGTTTTCTTTTATCTATTGATTTTATGGATCCTGAATTCTTTTAATTAATCGCAATTTTGAATTAATTTTCTCCTTAATAAATTTTATTTTTTTTACTAAAATCAAGAGTTGCCTCATTGGTGACATGATGTTGTCTTCTTCTCCATGGAGCCTTGTTATCTCTGAAAGGAAGTGTAACCAGCTATGAGCCTGTGCACTTAGATCTCCTTTGAGGAAACAAGGGTAATCAATGAAGCAGCACAACACTGGCATGTACTGACCAGCCTTCCTGGCAGCAAGAATCAGTTTGCTAGATGTAGCTTCCCTTGTGAAGACATAAAGGCTACAGTGTTGATTAGAAGGGCCTCACTGTAGGCGAGAATCTTGTCCCTGTCTTTCCTTATCTTTCAATGTCCTGGCGGCAGCCTTGGACTAGGAATGTACAGTCTGCTCTCTGGAGATCAGGGATCTCCTATCAGGATAATGGTCACTAAGAGTGGAGAATGTTACGTGAAGAACGCGCCTGTCACTGACCAACATGAGGTTTGTGCTTCAGACCAATAATTTTTCTCTGATTGAGGCAAATTCTTTCAAAACTTGCCATCTCTCCTCCTCAGAGTAGACAGATAGCCATTGCTGAAATAGCATTTTTTTTTCTTTAGAGCTCTGAAAATTCTCAGTAGTAAAAGACTAAGATAAACTTGTGGGGCTTGAGGTATAACACTGGAATAGGTTTCCTTTTCCCTGTGTACAGTCACTTCAGAAATACCTGGTGCCTGCACTGTGGGACCAGCCAGTCCTTTTTGAGTTAGGCCTATGCAGAGCAGAATGTAAAGTTTGCATCAACCTTAGAGTGATCCTTTGATCTTAACCGCTGTGTGTCCTGAATGCACACCAGCGTGAGCTCTGAAAGGGTTTGTCTATGTGATCTTCATCAGAGATCTTCTTCACCTTCTCCCAAGACTCCTGCATAAGGTCACCAATACTCATGAAAAGGTTTCAGAGTCTTGAGGATATGTTTAAAGGGTGTGACACAACCTAGCTTTCTGCCATAATACACAAGTCACCTCCTACATGCTGGTGTAGTGGGCCCTTTGGGCTGGGGTGTCCACTATACTGAACTCCAGACTCAGATAAGAGGTTGAAATGTGGGAGCTGAGCTAAACAGACAAGGCAGAATCATGGGACTACTGACTGATCTATACCCCTTATACTACTCATATGCTTGAAGAGTGAGTCAGATGCTTAGATGATGAGTACAGGTTGAGAGTCTGTGTAGAACAGAAAAGCACAGTTAAATGAACAAATAAGACACATATACAAAGCAAAAACATTTCATTTGTAACAATACCAAACAGAAATTAGGGAAAATATCATGACTCTTGGAGAACAGCACTTAAAATTTCTGATAAATGTTTGTTTCTATTATTAAAATATGATCTATATATAGGTATAATATAAACCAAACTGTGGAGTAATGCAAAGTAAGACAAGAACTACTAATGCTGCAAAATACTATTAAACTCCAACAAATTACATGTTTCCAAAAATATTTTAAGTTCATGTCTATATAGTATACCAAGGAAAGAAAGTCAAATTTCTAGTTGGGCTGATTATAAGTATTTATCAAAGCAGCACAAGAATCCCAAGGGGCGCTTCACATTAGCAGCAAGTGCAAATTTGGGAACAGAGGCTGGTCTTGTGATTCTTACTCTGAATCAACGAAAGAGAACACTTTTTTTCTGAAGTTAAGTCTCATAAATCCTAACATCCCTATATTTTGCTGTCTGATCTGCTTTCTGAACTCCAGTCTCCATAGGTCTCATATTGACTTTAGGGATATCTAGAAATTCGCTCAAATTAAGACAGTAGGGTTCAGTTCAGTGGTCTAAGTCTAGAATTCAGTGCCATTTGTGATGACCTAAGGGATCCTGCCAGGCTTCCACATTTCTGCAGAAGAGCATAGGTCTTATACAGTTCCTGCATTGTATTTTCTGGTCTTGTGGGGATATTTCAGATGAACAGTCCCCTCTCTGTAGCCATCTAAGCTATCTTCATCTGTGAGGAAGTACTTGTAACTTTGGTTATATAACTAAACATGCTGTCAAACAGATGGCTCAGCAGCATCCATTTGTCTGATTAGTGGGAACTGTGTATGTTGTGCAAGTGCAGATGTGTGGTTAGCAAGCTCTAAAAATCTTTACTGTGGATGCAGAACTAGTGCACAGTTATTTGACAAGTGTGATTGGTAGTGGTTAAACTTGTAGAAGCCAAGCAACTTACTGTGTAAGCATATCTGGAGAAGGTGAAGAATTTCCCTGCTCCGAATGCAATAACACTCAGCATCCTGGCCCTTACCAGACATTTGCCTTCAGGTTTTTGTTGCAATTCCTGTCAAAATACAGAGATGCCAACCTAAAGTCAACTTGTGCTCAAGAACATTTTACACGGCTTTTCTGTTTAAAGATTTTGGGAGTACTGCATTTCAACCAAATCTTTTTGCTCCTTATGCCAGGTGCTTTTCCTGCCACTGATCACTCTCTTGAGGCCTAAGTGTTCCAGGTGAGATCAATGGAGGAACATGTTCATTTCTCCCTGCTGGTGACAACAGTATGCTTCCAAAGGAGAAATCCGAATGTTCTTGGAAAGTAAGCTCTATGGGTAAGTCTAAAATGGCTAACCATTTCAAAGTCTGCTCAAGTTCTGTTGTGTATTTTGGGTGATCTTACTGGTATTGGGATCCTCCAGAGGCACAAGAAAAGTGAACCTACAGCTTTAGTGAACTAAAGAAGGTGTATTTTCAAGATGAGAAGTGAAATTCAGAAAGACAGTTTGTTATAAAAAGTGAAAAAAAGCGTTGTCAACGATTATGTGGAAACCTCTATTAAAGACCCAGCCGGAAGTTACAGGCAACTCCCTTCAAAATGGAAATAGTTCCGTAATATTCAATCAGGATAGCAACTCAGTACTTACTGCCCCTGTGAGAGCAGTGAATCCCCTTGCTCAGCATGGGTCTTCTTGGGAAGTAAAGCTGAGGGAGCTATTGCCTGGAACAAAGATGAGATATTCCAAGTGAGGTAGTGTTCTTTTGTGCCTGAAACTGCAACAGACTGGAATAGCAGTTCAGCAGCCTTGTCAGGATTTTCCCCAAGATTTTTCTCCTTTCTGGAGAAGGAAAAGGAAAGTTATTAAAAAGTTTCAGATATGGAAAGAGAGTAAGATTCCCAGGACCTAATAATTGACTTAATTCCTATCCAGAGCATAGCCTAGGGATGCTTTCACAACACCTGCACACCTGCAATTCTGTGGCCCGGAGAGGGGGCACAGGGAGTTAGGAGAGTAGACTGTGGGTAGTATATGATGTACAGTCTTTTCTTCAGCCCCACGTGGCCAAATTTGAAGACTTTCTGATCTTTTGATCAGATGTCTATCACAGCATTGGCTGGAGACCCTCTTTTGTGAACAACTTATTACCTCAAGTTAGGTAATGTTAGTTAGTTAGTTAGGCTTGCCTTTGAGAAAGATCTTTGAGGTGTGGTCTCCGGAATGCCACATCATTGTTCTTCAGCACTCACTTCCACTTCCACTTGCATTTCTGAATCTGAGTTTCCTCTTGCTCATAGGAGGGTGCCGAAAGCTAGATTCTGGAATAAAGTGGTCGAGGTAGAAGTTTTGGTGAGACTATGATAAACATGGATAGAGATTTGCCCATCCCATCCCATCCCTCTGCATGGAGACCCATAACAATTACAGAATCTTACAGGATCTTAAGAAGCTCCTATTATTGAGTTAATTGTTATGGTTGAGAAAAGGGCACATTTTTTACTAAGTCTGTTCCTCTGAACTGAGAGGTCTCTGCAACTCTTCATCACATGTTCTTTGCTTGGATTTATTTTTAGTAATGTTCTCTTCATTTTTTGCGGTATTTTTTTTCCAAATAAAAAGAAGGGAGAGAAAATTAGTTTGCAATGAAGCATAAGACGCATCACTTTGTTACTTTAACTTAAAAATGGGCAAAGGTAAAGGTCCTGGAATATAATGGATCTATGAGCCATCTCTAAGAACTGGTTCCAGAAAAATTCCTTTCCATCAGTCCATTTCTAAATACAAAGGAATAGAAGAAACATTTTCAGCGTTTCACTGGATTGAGTATGCAGGAGGAATACCATGGGAACAAGTTTAGAAATACTGAGAACTCAAATTCAGACTCTTTGATGTTAACAGCTTTTCTTGCCATTACAGAACATTTTTCTCTGCTTAGGATGAAAATTCACGCTATTACACATATGCAGCTAAAATGAGACTTTTCCTATTTCTGATGCAGTTTAGACAAGAAGGTCTTACTGGAGCACATCATATATGTTTTCTGCTGCTTGGTGATCAGAAGAATTAAATGAGACTAATCTCCCTGCCACCTCCTCTTCCCCCCATGAAATGGGGTGATGGATAAGAAAACAGACCTCAATGCTTTGGGTCAAGATGAGCACTTTGGGCTATTTGGTCCTGAGTGTTATAGGATATGGGTATACATGGGAAGAATAGGAGCCCTAGGCACTATGGAGAAAAGACCCTACAGCCCCAGATAAACAGTTTCTGCTGGGAGCTTAGGGTACCAGAGATCTGACATATTCACAGTAGTTCAGGTAGCTCGTTCAGCAGAGAAAGACAATATTTAAGGTCCTATTCTAAACTCATTTTCCAGCTGAAGAAAGGAAAAGATAAGAAGGATGCAAATGGTCTTGCTGTAATGGATCTTGGTCTGCAGTGGATACAAGGAGACTGTGGACATGGCATCTTTCAATACTGCCCATGTGGCCACTGCCAGCATGACACATAGGCACTGCCTGTTTATGGTGTGTGATGCATTCCATGCATTCCATGGAGGGACTGATGGGATGCTCACTTATTGTATTTCTTTCTGTCTTGTACAATAGAGAGTGGTTGAGGCAACATTTGAAAACGTTTGTTGATGGTTCTGTTTTTACAATGTTTAAATGTTTCTTTTTCAATATACAAAATCACATGAGAACTGAATCACATGTACCCATTTCCAAACTGTGTGTGATGATCTGCACAGTATGAGAAATTGATAGCAGTCATTGCATCTTTCAAGCTCAGTATCTCAGGCATCAGAAGAGCCAACTGTATCTTTTTTCAAATTCTAACTAGATTTTTAATGCACCTGGTAAATGTCTGCCCTTTCAGAAACACAATTTCACTTCTGCCATAATAAGCATTAAGAATACTAATGCAGGTCAAGTAGTTTATTGTTGGTATGAGCAACACCTTAAGTAACCCATAATTTGAATCTAAAATTAGTAACAAGTAGCTGCCATTGTATGATTTAAGATTCTTTAAACAAAAGAGAAGGCAGTAAGGAATCAAAGAAAAGGTTCCTGAAAAGACAAAAGGAAAGAATGTTACAGCTGAGTTGGTTTTTTTGCTTTTTTTCTCCCACTGTGGTGGGAGAGCAAACGTGGAGGTGAGTGGAGCCTCAGATAAAGGATTGGGAAAGCTCTAAAACCTGTTGAGAACAAAGAAGCCCTGAATCTCTGCAAGAACACTTTTGACCTTTAAGAGCTGAATTTGAATGAAGAGTACTACCTCCAGTTCCCCACATCTCCGGGGACAGCTGGTCAAAAGCCTGGTAAGATCCTGTTAACAGAGTGTGCAGAGTCAAATTTGCCACCACACACAAATCATTTCTCTGAACAGTGTGCACCACACTGTTCTAGTCTGTTTTAAGCTGTTCATAAATTGAATATCTAAAGCAGTCTGGGACAGGGGTCAGTGTCTAGAAAGTTTAGTTGATCTCTGGCTTATTCATGGACTTCATTTGTGTTTTCAGTAAGTAGTTTGATCTTCTGTGACACAAGGATTATTAACTTAATAGAGGAAGCAAAGTTTATGATTTCTGAAGAGAAGTAGAAGCATTAGGGGTAGATTCCTTGACCCAGAAAGTGACAAAAATCTCTGTTGTGCAAGTACACTATTCACTTTCTGTTCTCCCTCTTTTACCTTTACTTATCTCTAAAGCTGAATTTCAGGTCATACTGGAGACAGTCGGTGAATTGAACTGTTATTATATGCTTCAATTGAGATCAAAATGTCAAAACACTATAGAAAAGTAATCTTTATTTTTAGCCACAGAGAGGAAATGCATATACTTGAAAAGACTGTCCTTGTGAAAAGTCTGCAGCACTTTGCAGAGGCAAGAAATGCAAGTACTAAGTGCTTTGTCATGAAAAGACACTGCCATTGAATAATAATTAGTCCTTGTAAGGTAAATAAACCCAACCCTCCTTCTCTGCATACCAAATAAGGTCTTTGTGACTTCGGGATGCTGGGATGCAGCTCAGGGTCCAACAATATGCCACCCTAACCTCTATAGTATGTGCCTGTCAGCAGTCCTGAAACACTTGTGTTCCTCTGTCTCCAGCATACTTAGGCGCAAAATTGTGTTATATTGTCCTGTTTTGCATTGTTACTTTATTAAAAAACTCTTTGTCCCTTTGCCACCACACAAAATCCCAATGACTTCTGCTTCTGGAAACTGACATTACAAAACAAGAAAGAGGAAGGTTTATATCAAAATGAAACCCAACAAAGCAATTGTATCAGAACAAGGTGTTCCCAATCTGATTGATAAAGAGAACAGCCCATGTTCATCTTTCTTCCAAAAGTTTGACTTAAATAAGCCAAAATATGTATGAAGTACAACTTACCAATGTACAGATTTTACCTGTCCCTACTGTCACTTGGCAGCATTTTCAGCTGACAAAATTGATAGATTTGGTCCATCTATAGGTCTGGGATTTGGAGTTCTACTTCCTGGAGAATAGTCTGTGGATCTACTTGGGCAAGATAGGATGTAGTAAAAATGATGGTACTGGCACATTAAGGAGCCCTGCATTTTTATGTGGATTTCTATTATTTCACTTCATAATAATTATTTTTCAACTGATTTTTCTGCAATACCACTACAGTTGTATCTCACTTTAGTCTCTGAGAGTGAAACAAGAAACAAATTTCCCTCTTTTGTGGTCAGTTCTGCTTGCTTTACCTCTTGCAACAACTGTACTGAATCACAAAGAAATCACAAAGACTCTTTCTAGAGAGGTGAACATGAGTTGTCCTGTAAAGCTTGGTTGTACTTAAGTATTAAATAATAATGCTTAGCACTTGTGCAACTTAATGCTTTATAATCTTCAAAGCACTTTACAAATCTTAACTAGTTAATCCCCACAGCAGCTTTTGCATGGTAGGTTATGAAGGCCATACATTAAAAATCTCCCACGATACAAGCTTGACTGCATAGTAAACCTATGGGAAAAAATATCTGCACAGTTATGTTCCTGAAGTCATGAGTGTTTAATTTTACTGGACTGTAACATGGCTTACGTTCAGTAAATTTGTTCTGCTTTCTTATCCCATTCAAAGTAAATCCATTATACCCTGCAGCAGAGCTCAGCACACAGTATTATCAAAATTTTGGGGATTTTTTTAATTATTAAAACTCCTGGAAGCAAATAAGAAGCAGAGGATTTATTATGGTTTTTATTTAAGAAATAAAGTTTCTATTGCCAGTGATTGCAAAGACCATGTATGGGAAAGGGTCAGAAAGTCCCTAAAGATTGAAGCACTCCAGAGAGTAACTACCATTTTTAGCAACTTCTTTTGAAAATCTGACTTTTGTGATATTGAGATTGCCAGGAAAACAAAATATGTTTATACTCAATTTCACTGGGAAGCTTAAGCCTTTAGAGACCCCATTTCATTTGGGAAATAGGATGTTTTTTCTAGCTCAAATTTTCATTGGATTTTCAGGTTCCAGAAAAAAAAAAAAATAGTTACTGCTAAAGAATATTGAATAGTTATTTCTTCAGCCTTTTCAGGTCGAAAATTTCCCGTGAAGTGGAAATACTGCTTTTAGTTCACTGTAATACTATCACAAACACCACTGCTTCCATCTTTTGTTAGTTTCAATGGAAAACTTTTGAAAACAACTTTAAAGTTTGACAGCAACATTATAATTATATGTGAAGACCAAATTCACCAACCAAAGGTGTAAGTCATTAGCTCATGACTACCTCTCAAGCATCTGCATAAAAAACAAGCCTCTCAAAGGTGTTTGATCTTTGTAATACTTATGGTAGAGAGGAAACAATGTCTTTGACTGATCAGGCCTTCTTCCAACAGAAGCAGACATAAAGTAGAGTTTTTGTCACAAATTTAAAAAAAAAAAATCAGTTTTCCAGAACGTCTACTGAGACACTGCAGCCTCATTTATAAATACAGCATGATCCTTCCCCTCCAAGGCACCTGGCAACTTAATGCCTCCTTTTGCTTTCAAGTACAACTGTCTCTTTGTAAAGCTTGTAATTTGAGAGCTGATCCTTTGTAATAAGGAAGCTCCATGATATCATGAAGACTGACCTCGATTCCTTATTTCCCCACTGCTTCAACCTGGAAACTTTTATTTCCTAGGTTTTCCTTCTCTTTTTCCCCCTGTTTTGTTTCTATTCCTTTTTTTTTCCCCTCACTTTTGAAGAAAACTCACAAATAACCTTTGAAGGAATAATTAGCAATTGCTGTAACCCTATGGTAAAAACCTTTACTTCATTGACTACAAAAGGTTATCTAAGGGTAAAGGTTTACAGACCAGGGAAAGAACAATCTCCAGATGAGAGATGATAAGGGATGAGCACAAAAGAGATGCTAGAAAGTAAAGGAATAAATGAATGGGAACACAAGAGGCAACATAATTAGCCAGTCTTACATGCTTGCCACTACATAGTTTCAGATGTTCCAAATGGAGCCTGGTATTCTGCAGACAAACTCATAATTAAGTACAGGGTTGCAATGCACATGTACAAGAGGTCTGAATTAAGGTTTCATGGGCAGCCTTCTGGCTTTCCCAAAGTTTAGTCACTTAATTTAGTGACCTAAATCCTTTTTAATATAGAAAAAAATTGATTTTATTAAGGTCTTTTAATTGTTTAGGGAGGAGGCATTGCTACAGACTGTAATTTATTATGTAATTGTAGATGCATAGTACTTCAAAGGAAAAGGTATTGTATTTTCATTCTGCCTAAATTTGTATGATGAAATCATGATGAGACCTTAATAAATGTGGGGTTTGGGTTTTTTTTTCCTAAAGTGTATTATGCTACATGGCTAACATCTATTTTAAATGCATCAGAAGCAGGAAGTCTGGAGAGAATCTGTAGGACTGATACATAATTGTAGTTTTAAGGGACGCCCAGGAAAGATTAGGTGGTAAGGGAAAAGGCTGTGTGAATTCCCCACAGTAGAGTTTTATGAATCTACAACAGAATCTTTTTCTAAGAAGGTTGAATTTGAGGGAGTTATTTCAAACTGAAGAGCTTTTAAAATAAGTAAATAATTACATCAACAAATAACATGCACCAGGTGGTATTCACACTTGAGGAATTTTACCTGAAGGAAGAAAGAGGCAAATATGGCATCATCTTCCAAAAAAAAAAGTATCTGAAAGAGTCTGGGAATGGCAGACCCTAATTTGTCTGTGCCAATCTAGCTGACACTACATTACAGAATTAAATTAGCAGAATGTATATGGAAGTGTGGAATAACAGGGACAAGTCAACACAATGTTTGCAAAGGACATTCATGTCTTACAAATTAG
>VZRS01007525.1:31217-112093 GCA_013398055.1 Ifrita kowaldi
CCCCCCGCCAATGTCACATTTTAATTGAACGGAGCCGCGGGTTGCAGAGCTGGGAACTAACGTGGATGCTTGGAGCTGAATTTGTTGTATCAGTTGGGGAGGGGAGTTTTTACGAGACGCAGGGGGGAATTTGCTGCAGAAATAGTAAGTTTCTCCGCGGTTGCCTGATTAGTTAAAAATTAGGTACGCACTGTGCATTGGCAGACAGTCCTAAGCAATGACCTGGAGCAATCCTAACCCGTTATAGTTCATAATTGTTTTCTTCATTTCCTAGCAAATTCGAAATACTGATGTATTGCCTCCATATAGAGCTCTCAGCATTGCAGAGTGTTTGCTGCTTAATGACTGTTTGTAAAGGGATTTTCATTCCCGCTGAGCATCAGTGGGAGCAGCCAGAGCTCAGAGAGTCAGCTCATCCCTGCCTTGTCTTTTGCAAAGAATTTCTGGCAGAATTCAGCAGCCCTGCTGTGTTGACGTAGTGCAAAGGATGACAGTCCTTGCTGATATAGTTTCTCAGGTGGAGTGTGCTGCTGGAGTTTATGATTTTGTGCATGAAACTCGAGAAAGAGATAAGAAAAAAATTCAGCAGCCTCTCCGTGAGCAACAGGACTGGTCCTCCCAGGACTTTTTCATGCCCCTTAATGGACCCAGGGGGGGTTGGCTTCATTTTAGTAACTTGTTTTCAGTCTCGTACAGAAATATATTTATTTCAGTAATATATGCTTTTTACAGACCATGTCTTTGAACAGAGTTTGAAATCAGCCCTGCATCAAGGGATAAACACTTCCAATACATACTCTCCAATTCGCAGGTATTTTGCTGTCCATTCTGGATGGATGAATCAGAATATGGGACAGCACAAACAGCATAAGGCTCGGTCCTGGAAAATATTATGTGAAAATTCCTGCCTGTAGTTATTATTCATAGGCTACTTGAGGTTGGTAAGATGATTTACAGCATAAAGTTAAGCAGATGTCCGTGTCTTTGCAGTACCGGGATCTACATGGGCCAGTTTATAGGTAGTGATAGCGATGGAATATTCCTGTGTGATAGAAAACCATGGCTTGAGTGCCATATGTCTCTTAAATTTATGAAGATTAAAGAGATTGAAAAAAATATTTCAGGCTTCTATATGCTTATGAAATAATTTTAAAATGAAAAAATGAAGAGTAAAGACACTGGTATGTACCCTCATAAATGGACATAGAATTATCAACTGAATGACTGGGAGGAAAAGAGCCTAACTGAAAAATAAGATGAATACTTGTGTCATAGCCAGGCTTTATGTAACTGACTTAAACTCATGTGACACAGAATCCTGGCTGATTTTTTTTTTTTCCTTAGAAAAGTTTAAGCAGAACACAGTTGGACGAAAGACACTGCATAATTTGGTTTGTCTTTTGCTGTTGAAAAATATTCCATTTTGAAGAAAACTTTGCATTCATATCAACATGTAATAATTTCAGAGAAGTTAAATACTTGTGGCCCATATTTTTTCTAAGATAATATTTCTTTTGATGCTCCAGATATTGATGTTTGTAGGTTTTAGCTTTTGTTCCTCATCATACAATAATCTCCTAATTTTAAGAAAAAAACTTGCACCTAAAAAGGCCATGGGATTAAAGTATTCTCCAAATGGAGAACTTTAATAGTGTTTATATGAAATTTCAGCTCCCTCAGGGAGCCTTTCCTTTCCTTGCTGATGAAGAAAAATTGTGTTGTGCAAAGGCCTTTCTTGACTTCAAGATAGAGGACTTAGAAATAACAAATTATGTAAAAAGGTATCGCTCATACTATGATGCATTTAAAATTAATCTTTCAGTGAAGGTCTGGTGATTTATGAAAACAAAGGATCTTCTCTAGGTATTTTGACTACAGGACCACTAGGCCTTCACACTGCTCAGTCTACTACAGCTACCACTGGAAGAAGTTGTTGGTGAGAGACACTTCACAGAGGGTTATGCCTCAACCTTCTAGTAACAACAAAATGCAGTTTTTCTGTGTCTAAATCTAAATCTGAATCCTGGTAGGATTACTGTTGTATCTTCAGGAGCCTTTGTCAGCTGCATAAGCATCCAGTTACTGTTAGAGAGTACTTAAGATACCTTTGAGCTCTAGCCTCAAAGACATATGAGACACCTTTTCTTTTCCAAGAAAGTAAATATAAATACATGACTTCCTGTAACTAAAAATTACAAAAAATTAAAAGTGTATGAGTCAGATTTTTTAGTTTTGTAGGATAACAAGAATGTCATACTGGTATTGATTTCATTCTGGTGGTCATCTACTCAGGTAACTTAATACCTAGTACTATCTGCCACAAGATCTGTTCTTCTTTTAAAACTGTATTTGGCAAGTATGCTGAACTCTGAATACATTTGTATGTGAATATTTTAAGATAGGAAATGATATGTTCAGTTGTAATAAACATGATAATCAAGAGTGGTTTATAAAATGTATCAAGAGAAACCACTTAGTAGTTCTGTAATTACTGTAATTGATTCTGCAATGTTTTCTATTTCATCTTGACATCAAAGGTAACCATTGGCAGCCTCCATTTGAGATCCTACTTGATAATGTGCTAATTATCTTTCTGTCTCTAAGATTTCAGCACAAGATATGTTTTCAAGTAATTGAATGTCTTAAGTCAGTTTGTAAATCATTTTAAATGGGGAGGTTTTGTATATTACACCAAGTACCGTGTAAGCACCAACAGTAATGTGCTCTATGAGTGAAAAAAAAGGAGAATTATACCGCATAAATTAAAATTAATCCAACTGAAAATAGTACTCTAAATGCAAACCCAGAGTGTGAGGAAACAGAAGAAATGTAGAAAACTGTAATTCCAAAACTGTAGAATGACATTCAGGAATTAAATACTCCTGTGAATATACTTTGGCCTAAAGAATCAAGATATACGGAGAGGATACAAAGAATGACAGCAATACTTGTAAAAGACCACGTTGATGGATTGATCAGGGAGGATAAAAAGAGCTAAATATTTAGTTCTTGCCTAACTGCTGGAAAATGAAGAGACATGATAATTGTATACAAATGTTTGAGAGATACAGTGACCAAGGAGAAATAATAGCTGCATTTAAATCTTATGGAAAGATTGGCATGGCCAGGGGCTTTGAGATACTGATGCAGGACACAGAGTATTTCCTGACAGGTGCTTAACTGACTTATATTTTTAAGACCCCATTGATGGAGGCTCTGTGTCCTAGCCAGTCCACAGTCATTTCCAGTGCTTGTCTGTTCTGTTGTTTAAAATGCCCTATCCATGTCTTTCTTGTTGAAGATTAAGCCACTAGCTTTTGTGTACCCTTCAATTTTGGTAAACAGGTTTTTTGCTCCACTTTCAACAGCCGTTCTTGTATGAGATGGCACTCTCTCATTCCAGGCAAACACTTTGAAACAAATTTCTGTCCCCAGAGTTTACTTGATTTCTGATCTCTTAGAGATATACAATATCTCATAATTGTTCTCTCCTATGTTATTCTTGCTTGAAATTGAACGTAATGCTCAAACTGGTATGCCAGCACTGCTGAATGTAGGAGAAGGAAAATTTTATGTAACTTGCAGGTATCTGCCCTATTTATGCGTGCTGGTCCTGATTTTGGTTTTGAGTTTGGTTTTTTGTTGTTTTTTTTTTTGGCAACAGTATATTGCTAAAACCACCAAAACAAAATAGCATGTATGGTGTTAAATCTGTGAAATGTTATAGAGCCCAGATCCGCTTCTGTAGAGCTGCTGCCAGTCATCCCATCCTGCCTCCTTCAGTCTTTCTTTGTGCAGTTGGTAATTCTTATCTAAAAGTAATGCTTTGCTTTTGTCTTTTTTGATCTGTTTGAACATTTGAATTCTGATACCATTGTCCAGTTCATTTTAACCCTGATGATTTGGTCTGTCTGCAGGTATAATCCTACTCTCTAGTGCATCATACAAGGAAATTACTGAGGAGTGTCGAAAGCGTATTTTTGGACAGATTTGCTCAGGGTATCCTTCCAGTGTGATAGTGAATTTTGATAACTACACTCTAAATATCCTCTTCAAAATGGTACCAACCTTCTACTGTAACTTCTAAAACATAAAACAACTGTCCCTAATTTTTTTACTGGAATATGATGAGACCAGAGATTGTACATGTTGCCCACAGTTTCTCAAAACTAATTTCTTGTGGCTCTGAGACTGGCTAATCCGAGACCAGTGCAATCCCTATGTACTGTTTATTAGGCTAGTCATTTAGAAAACCCGGAAATTAAAAAACCCAACCTATTCTCTCCCTAAGTTCTTATCCCTTTGTCACTGATGTATTGACACCTGGTGGCGATTAACATGAACAGTGAAGAAGAAAAACCTAAACACTTTGCTCTTCTCAGCACCACTTTATTATTAGACTTTCCTTCCTGCCAAATTTTTCCTAGTCCCCCCTTCTCCTCTAATGTCTGTACAGAGTGTTTCTGTGCAGGATCTGAAGATGCCCGTCAGTGCACATCCAGCATCACGGGATTTTGACTGTGTGGGACTTCAGTAGGAAGAGACTGTGCTGGGAGCTGATTTGTGGTTTTGCCGTGATAGTAAAGATGAACAGACACATAAAGGGACTGTGAAACTTCTGCATGAGTATGTTCCTCCTGTCAGGGTTTTTTAATGGCCAAGGGTCCATGTTTGTGCATTTTCATTTAGCTGAATGTTACCTATCTGCGGAATGGAGTTTATGTACTTAGTGAAAATAAATCTGTTTACAGTGCAACGTTTCAGGTACATAGACTATGACCCTAAATGTGAAACAACAAGGGCAATATTAAATGATTAACTGATCCAAGAATGTGCAGTGAATAGTACTAGGTTTTGTCTGAACTGGAAAATAAAGCTAACAAAATGAATGTGACAGTGAATGGCTGTCATTTTGAGTTACTAGAGCTTGAACTATAAGCTTATTTTGTCCAAGGTCTTGCAAGAGCAGTCTCAGTCCTTACAATGTTTAGCTGGGACAAAGTTCTATGTATTTTTGTAAGAAAAAATACAATGATAGTGACTTAATTTCAGTCAATGAAATTACTTTAAAATGCTCATGTCACAGTTAGTGTTTCAGCTAGCAGTGGTTCTTGTCAAATGTGTCCCAGCTCTTTATTTTTCATCTCAGAATTTCCCAAATTTTTCTGGAGGAAGGGTTTTGAATCAGCATTGCAGCTCAAAGAGGTCTTAGTAACGCTGCATGGAGCTCCCCTTGCTCTCATTTCAGGCTGTGCATTTTCATGGGATGATAATGGTTCATGCATGGTTGAAATTAATTACTGGAGCTGTTAGCCTTATGTAAGCAAATCATCTCCTATTGTATCCTCTTGCTAAACTTTCATTGCAGCTAGTTTAGCTGTTCATGACAGCATTCCTATTATTTTGTTCCATTGTCACTTGTTTACTGATACAGGTGCTTTGTGTAAGGATTCATATCTGGAAACCATTTAGTATGTTGGCAGTTTGTTGTTTGCATTATTGAAACGAGAAATCACTGTCAATCAGTATGGAAGTTGCTGCTTTGATTTATAAATTCAGTCCAAGGGTGAGGAAGGTTCTGATAAAGAAATCTTAGGTTTATTCTTGAGGGCTGCAGTGACATTTTGCTGTTGGAGAAGAGCTGGATTTTCGTCTTTGCTTGGAAAAAAATACTGTGGTTTATAGGTGTCCACTAGGGCTGTACACTTGGTTTTCCATGGCTACCTGTATTTGAATGAAAAGACAGATAAGTCTGGAAAGTAAACTGGAAGCATTTCTCACTGAATAGGTGATTATCCCTGTTCTAGAGGTGAAGGGAGAAATGCAAATTGGACTGCCCCACCTTTTACTTAGGTGCTAGTAACAGCTACAAGTGTACGTGTTATTGCTGGAAAGCAGGGCATTGAAGATATGGACTTAGCCCTTGTGGTTTATCCTGTTCCGTTTAGGCGATTAATTAGGTTATTGCATCCATAGCTGGAGTTGCATGTGTAATCAAGATTTATGTTGCTGTGGCAACAAAGAGAGACACAACTGTGCTGAATTTCCTAGATCTTTGAAGCAGTTCTTCTTACCCAAAATGATATTGAGGATTCCCATCAGCATGTGAAAACATAGTATCTAAGAGGAGCTTTCATTAATAGGCTGAAATCTTGGGCTGAATTGAGTGAATTCATGCAGCTCATCAAAAGGTTAGAGAAAATGGGCTGTTGCAAGAGAGAAGACAAGGAGGCCTGTGGCTCAAATTAATCAAGAGCAGTTGATTTCAAGCTAAATAGGAGCAATGCAGGAAAATTAAAGGTTGGTCAAAGAGGCCATTGACGAAAGCTTTGTGGCATATACCAGGTATTGTGTTTAGCCTGGATATAAAGGCAAAGAGGGGCTCAACATGAGCCAGGTCAAGACTTCACAGTATTATACTTCAAGTTAAATAGTCATGCTGACATAGCACATGCTAAAGGAGATGGAGGAAGGTGTAATAAATGAAAAGAAGATGGAAGATAAAAATCATAGGTGACTGGGAGGAAATAACTTGAGGTAGGTGAAGAGGCCTGCAACTGATTCAGAACTGCAGTAAGTGTGAAAAGCTTTTGGTAGACTGTGGCAGAGGCAGTGTTTTTGGACTGAACACTATTTTGTCCACTTGAGGATGAAGTATTTAATACTATTAGTCAACATTGTAAATTAAATACTTTCAAAAACAACAACAAAAATTCAAACACACTCCCCCTCCCAAAAAACCTCCCAAAACACCCAAACATGATTTTTTAAAAATGTTGGAAGTGGGGGTTATTAATTTTGGTTGTTTTCATTTCAAGGTCACTTGCTTAAACATATTTCTTACTTCAGCAGCGATAAAAAATGTCCAAGCAACATGACTTTTATTAAAGCAGTATCCTTGAAAAGTTAATTATCTAAAAGGTTGCAAAATGTTAATGGACAGGGGAGAAATTAGATTACCTTAGAGTCAGAGAACTCTTAGTGATATATATAGCTATGAAAATATGTATTGTGTTTGTACAATTCCTTTTACCTTCTGGGAAGCTGTAATATTTTAGGGGGGGGGTTTTGTTTTGTTTGGTTGGTTTTGGGATTTGTTTAACAGAGGGAAAATAGCAGTGTAGGAAAAAGTCAGTGGTCTATAACCTATTTACTTTCAAACCATTTGTTCATGTACCACAGTTATATGTGATGGACTGGTGATCCATTTCCCTGCAAATTTGGCCAAACTGACAATACCGTTTTCATCCAGTTTCCTCATTTAATAGATCAGCTGCAACAAGGTCCCGTTGTGGTCTCATGAACGAATCAGCAGGAAGATGACCAGGAAGCACTGAAAGGGAAGAGAATCCTGCTCTTCAGTTTTTATTCAAGCTGCTTGTTTGCGGGAGGTGGATGTTTGTTGAGCTGAATTCACGTTTTGGGGGCTTGGCAAGACCTGCTGCAGAGTGAACAGCTCAGTGCAAATTTATTGCACACTGCCATCTCTGCTCCAAGCCTCTGCATGAGCCCTTTGAAGACAGGAGCATAAGCACAAGAGAAGAAGAATTGAGCATGGGAAAAGTGTCCATAATTACCACCTTCTGCTTCTCTTCTCTTTGCTGGTCTTACCAGACAGCTTCTGGGTAGCTTAAATGAGAACTGGAGCAGATGCTGAAGCAGTGGGATTTCTGGGCAGATTTTCATTACCTACTTTGCAAAACAGACTTTCCAATTATCCTGGAAGGTAAATCCAGAAGTTGGATGAAATGAACCTTTTCTACAATTCATGTCCAACGGAGGCACTGACTGGTACTTCCAAAGCAAAGAAGTTGTAGTGGTTGTTTTTGTTTAGAAAGAGAAATAGAGGCATTGAGTTTGGCTTGTAGAGTTACAGGTCTAGGTGTCAGGATTTTTTTGGTGACAGTATACTTGTGTGAAAGTGGTACAGCTGCAAGTCTGGACAGACTTCATGGGTTCCTTGCATTTTGTAAGCATTGAAATGAAGAGGTTAATTGCTAGGACATTTCCTGCCATGCTGCAAAGTAAAACCTGATAGTATTATGGATCTTGACTGGAAAGTCAAATTGGCAAGTTGAATTTCATCATGTGCCTTAATTATTCGCCAAATACAAACAATCAGCAGGAATGGAAATTGTTACAAAATGGTGCATGAAATTATTTGTCTTTTAGTATACTACCGTTATTTTATTATAACCAAATCATTTTCTTGACAATATTTTTAAGTATATCTAAAAATAATAACCTCTAATGCTGTGTTGTAATACATGGAAGTCTCCAGCATGTCCTGCGTAGCTGAAGACTCAGTACCAGTTCCAGTGAACGAGAAAGTTAAAGGAAGAACTTAATGGTCTTGGATTTAATAGGAAACTAAGCAAGATCTCAGTCTGCATTGGAATTCAATGTAGACATTTTAGGAAAATAGAGAAAAAAAATAGCATTTGGAATTCAATATGAATGGCTGAAACATTCTGCCTTTTCTGTTTTTTTAAGAAATGCAAAGATTGAACAAAGAGCTTCAAGTGGAAAGATAAAAGAAAGCACTTGGATGTGCTGAAGCACATAGTAGCTAAACATGAAATATAAATTAGAGAAAGGAGCTTATCAGGCAACAAAAGAAAAGAAATTATTTTTAGTCTTTGGAATCGCTATGTATAAATAGAGGATTCCTAGGCAGTTGAACAACAAAACAGAGTATGTTTTGAGGCATAGAAAAAAGACAGCTGGAGAGATGAAACACCTAATTTGTTTTATTTAAGGGTCAAATAAAAACAAAGGATTGGGCTTTTGACTTTAAAGAATACTTACTTGAAACTACTGCGACTAACCCATTCTATGTCAAAACATAACTTGAAATGGATTCTAAGGAAAGTTCTGATTGAGTAACTTCTGGCACATGTAATATAATTTCAAGTCTATGTTGCTTCTCTTGTTCAGTCTGTTACAGCTTTTCACTTCTCAGTGACACTGAAAATGTGCCTATTAGCAATGTACTATACTTTTCCTGAAATTGATTTTTATGTATATGTGTATATGCACCTAGCAAAAAGGGAGCTAATGCATCATAAAAGAAAATAGTGGATCGTAGAGAAAAGATAAAGTAAGGATTGTGAAAACATTGAACATAAATGTTTTGAAGAGAGATATTTATAGATACTACAGTCAGAATAGACTGTGCCAATTGTTAACAATTTGTCCCCACCTCTTGCACAGTACCAGTGACATGGATCAAGCCTTACATACTATTCTGTAACCATTCAAACACACTTGAAGTACATTGTTTTTTTCAGTCACTGGGATTAACTCCTGTTTTTTAAATTAAAAAGATTGTATTTGCAGGACAGGTGTAGGACAGATTGTGTCTGTAGAACATCTGAGGTGACAGCTCACATTATGTAGTACATATATATTTTAAAAAATAAATGTTTTTTTCTCATAGATATCATCATTTCTCATATATTCTCATCTATTTTCTCATACTAATGTATTTCTGTACTAAAAGTAACAGGAAGAAGGAATTTTTATTATGGTTCCAAAATGTTTATTATTTGAAAATCAAGGAAAGTAAATTAAAGTCTTTGCTTCTGACCTTTTCAAATGCAGTCAAAGGAAGTCAAAGGAGTCACTTTTGTAGTTTTATCTTGATAATACATTGCTTAGTCTGTTGGATGTTTGAAAACAGGCTTTAATCTCTATTGACTTCTTGGACAATTGAATAAGTTTTGTTTTAATAATGGGAAGAAATATTTCCCAAATAAACAGGCAGTTTGGATTACTTTGAAGAATGCCTTAACACTTTGAAATGTAATCTCATCAGCCTTCATCAGATATTCAAACCTGACCTGGTTGGTCCTTGGATGAGAGGATATATTAAGAAAGATGTAAGATTGTGTATGAAGGGATTCAGTGTCTGCATCCACTTGGTGTTCTACATGAGCTTAGGAGTAATGCTTAAAGTTCAGGAAGATTCCACTTCTCAAATCACTAAACTAAAATACTTTGCTGAGACGTGAAGATAGCGGAGTGGGAGTAGGGAAATCGAGGTTTTGTTGCTGAAAAATTTTAGTGAACTCATCACTTCTAGAGGGTTGATAAATCACAAATCGCTTACATGTGATTTTGGGGCTTAGGTTTCAGGGACCAAGCTATATTTCAAGCAACATAGTAGTAGCTTGCCAGCCTATTCATATTAGCAACAGAAAAGTTGGTTCTTAACATCCTGTTCTTAACTGGTTGGACTGATGATCGTAAAGGTCTTTCCAAGCTAAATGGTTCTGTGGTGCTATAACCATTCTGCACTTCCACTGACTATGGGCTCTCTTTTGCACCAGATAAACTTTTACTCTATTGGTGAACTTGGGAACGTGTCTGTTATCGAATAGGCATGTGCAGTTACATAATGCTTCACACGGGAGATGATGCATTCACATATTTTCTTGACTTTCATGAGATAAAATCAGATCCTTTGAGTAAAGGCTATTTTATAAACATGGCCGTTAGATGGATGTAATAATTTTATGAATGTAAATGTACAGGGTCCTTAATTATGCATGCCTATAAAATGTGAAGGCTATCTTATGACAGTTTGTGTTTTGTTGTACATAATCTTCATTATGTTTTCAGGATGGAACATGAGGCTACCCAGTTAGAAAAGCAGCACGTGCACAGTGTGTATGAAAATACTGCTGCCTACTTTAGCGATCTGCAGACCAAAGCATGGCCTCGTGTTCGGAACTTTCTGCTGGAACAAAAGCCTGGCAGTCTCGTTGTTGATATAGGTAAGCCATTCTTTGAGGTGGTGTGAAAGATTGTTTATAAGTTTTATTAGTTTACATGTTAATCATATGTAGCCTTCAGATCAACTGCTTTTTTAACTTGTTTAAATCTGTTTTTAAATTGTTTTTAAGCCCCAATGCTAGATGCCATACATCGCTTCTTTTAATTCTTTGGCAATGTATCAGGTAGACAGTAAATAAATTTTTTCCCTTATTTTTGTTGAGCGAAGTTTTAATCTGTCCGTGTCCCCCACTGGCTTAATGGTCTGTCGTTCCCCTGGAGCCCTTTTGAAAAAATGATGTTAATAGCTCAATTATTTCATATTTCAGTTTATTTAGCTCTCTTGGTTTATGTACTACCAGTCTGCAATTTATTGGTTTTCATTTGTTCTAAAGCTCCTCCTAGCAAGGCTTTTTATTAAGAGAAGTCTTCTGATGTGATTGCTATTAAAAATATTTAAAAAAAAACAACCTGAGTCTCCCTATGATCCTAAATATGGACACCAAAACTTCATTTTCCTGCTATGTCGTTGTCTGCCCTGCATGTAGCATTTATACCTGGATTTTCTGTTGCTCTTGCAGACTTTCTGGGGGTTTCCAGGTGCTGGCATCTTCCCTTTGCTTGCATTATGACTTCAGTCCTATACAGCACATCATTGTAAAACAGATGCTCATTTGCACCATTGTATTTTCCTTACTGTTTAAACTAATAAAATGCTTTTACACAGCAAGGTTTAATAAATGTGAACAATAAATTATGTATCTGCTTTATCCTATAAGAGAAAAACATTATTTGAATATGCTGTAGGCTGTAATAGGAAGACAATATGTAGTTCTCCTACTGCTGTTGAGCACTCCACCAAAAATACTTGATTGATGTTATTTTGAATATATGTTTGTTATTTTGAATTTTGAATATGGATTTTTTTGTGTCTGCACCATTTTCACTAATAATCTCAGGAAATATCCTATGGCATACACTCACTCAACTGAGAGTTAGATTGATACTTCTCAGCCGAAATTGTTGCCACTTCAATAGAAGATATTTGAATCTTAGCTGAAGTTCTTTGAGGCTTTGTCAGCGGTGATTGCTGAAAGCCTAAAGTCACCCTGTTGCAGTCTCATCTGGAGAGAAGGTAGATTCTTAGAGCTGCCAATAAGAATACTCCCATTAAGGCACACAAGGTATCTTCTTTTATGAGGTGTAATAATATCTACAGGAATTTGCCTATTGTGTTTAGTTTTGGTATGTATTTAAGGAGTTGCACTAAAGTGGCACTAATGCCTAGTGGTACTAAAATTTTCAAAGTGAGAACTTTAATTGGTTATTTCCTTTTCAGTTTAATACTACATTTTATTAAAATATTATTTTGACTATTTGCCTTATTATTTTTCATTGATCAAAACACGTGAAAATAGCTTGGCCATTGTTAGCTTCACAAAGGAATTCACCCTCCTGATGACTCATTTAGAAGTGAATCTCCGGCAAATGTAGATTTTTAGAATACTGGGGTTATTGACACTATTTCGCTTCATTCCAGAGAGGACCCTATACTTCCAGAAAAGCTCACAGTGATTAAAAAGCACTACACCAAAAGCCATGTATTAAGCAACTGAATCTTCCAAATTAATGATGCTTGAATAAATGTGTTCCTCTGCAAACACAATAATGAATAATAATTAATACAATTTTTTTTAATTTGTGTTTTCTGTCCAACATGCAGAGCCTCATGTTTTATTGTGTATATTCGTTGAACTGCATTAGCAATATTAGTATTTTCCATTTCTCTCAAGTGTTACTTCAAAGAATAGTGCTTGCTTTTAGCTTAGAAATATGCTCTTTTTCACCACTGAAGTGTTGTTCTGTTCTGCAGTAGTTCCTGTGCTGTCTCTCTAGATAATGGTGCACATTAACATCACCGAGAGCAGCAGCGCTGCAAGAAGCAGTGATGTTTCTAAAGATAACTCCAGGCCTTTAAATTGAATTACCAATACTGAGATGATTCTCTTTACCAAGCTGCTACCCCGTTGCTTGGCTGTCAACTTTCAGAAATTATTCCTCACTACTGATCCAGAACTGCAGTGAACAGTTCCCAGTATAATTTTGAGAAGTGCTTGTTATGCATAAGGCATTGAGGGATCCTCTGAAAGATTTCAATTCAGTACAGCACAGTCCTTGAGAAGGCAGACTTTTAGGCAGAAGATGTTCTGGAACAGTTCATTACATTTACATGGGTTATAATGCACTGACACAAAGACAAAAAGAGGATGTGCCTGCAATATAGGAAGAACTATGATTTATGGTTATTTTCAAGTCTGTATATAAAGTAAAAATTTTCCACTCTGACTTGTGTCAGTGGCATTTATGGTTTAGGACTTCTTGGAGAGAAATGGGATGCACTGGAGAGGTACTGCATGGGGTTTAGCAAAGACTGGGGAGGGACTGGGGGAGAAGATCTATTGCAGATCACTGAAAAGGCAAAACACACTGGCTTCAGGAAATCCCCTGGACAGAAAGTAGTTGGAAGCTGGAACAGTATTGGGGAAAGGGGCCATAATGCTTATCTTTTTCTTAACCCTCTCCTGAGTGCCTGTTTATGCTCATTGTTGGAAATGGGATACCAGGCTATATAAGGACTCAGTATGAAACAGCATGGTTGGGCTTTTATTCTCTAAGATGCACAGTAGTGGTCATGGAGGAACACTCTTTTCTCCTTCCACCTGCACTCATCCTTACTCCCTACAGAAATACAGATAACCTGCTATCATACAGGGCTGTGTAATGAGTATTTTTGTTGGTGATGTTTGTGCTGTTACAATCCTAATTCTGGGAACATACAATTTCAACAGTCCAAATGAACCCTGCAGCAGTTACGCTAGTAGGCACAAACCCTCATTTTGTTTTCCAGGAAAATCTAGTATTAGGAAAGCCCTCATATTATTTTCACTGCTTTGGGAGGGAAAGCAGATGTTTAGAATATATGACTTCTGACCTAGTATGCTTTTCTTTAGGTTGTGGAACTGGAAAGTATCTCAGTGTCAACAGTCAAGTCTATAATCTGGGCTGTGATTACTGTGAAGCACTGGTAGAGATTGCAAGGAAGAAAGGTGATGAAGTTCTGGTGTGTGACAACCTTAACCTTCCCTTTAGGGATCAGTGCTTCAATGCAGTCATTTCGATTGGAGGTAAGACAGCACACCTGCATTCTGACCCCAGCAAATGAGAATTTCTGAGTGCTCTTTTCTTTCCATGTGGCTTCATTTCAGTTCAGTTTTGAAGCAGTTCCTTAGAATCACAGGAGATATAACTGAAATGAATGTAGTCAACATGAAAAAACAAAACTCCATTACTCAAGAGGCACTGTTGACCAAGGAAATACGTGTATCACTTGTTTGTTTATATGTGGTAAAGATTTCCTTCCAGTATGCATTTTAAACAAGTGAAAACTAATCTAAACATGGCTGCTCAAAGTTTAAACAGATTAGGTGGTCAAGACAAACTCTTGGTTTCTCCATAGGATCTGTTTTGATCAGCAAATGCATTGAAATGAAAACTTTATAGCAGAACTTGAAACTCATGTTTACTACTATGTGTGATGAATTCAGATTTCTCTTAGTCATGAAATAAGAACTTGGAGTCATACAAGCACTTGTTGTCTAAAAGGAACAGAGCATCTCAGCATCTTAACTATTCTGACCTCTCTTTTTGAAAATATTACTCATAATTTGAGAATTATAAATTGCAAAGTGTAGATAAAAAATAGTTAAGAGTACCCTGTTACAATCTACATTTTTAGCTCTAGTCTTGATTGAGCTTCTTGCAGGGCTTTTTTAATGCATCAGAAAAAGTATAAAACATGATAATCATTACTGATAGCAATCGACAAACTACTTGAAGTGTGATACAAATGTATTTTAAAATGTATCTTTCACGTAAACAGGTGGAAGAAAAGGGTGACTAATACACATGCAGTAATCATATTACTTTGCTTTCACGTTGGCTACTTAACCAGTGAGCCCTACCCACATTTTAGGTCTTGTTGCATTATTTCAGTGCTTATCAAATCAGCTGACTCTGAAGGATAGCTTACCTATCTACTGTTTATATCAATTATAAGCCTGACAAGTTTAAAAGTTCATGTGCTATTTCAGTACATTTAACAATAATGGATTTTAATCCCTCTTGAATAGAGACATGGTATGCCTTTGTCCATCTGATTCTAAATAAAGTGGTTTTCATCCCATTACAGAGAAAAACAAGTCTTTATGTACGTAGTCAAGTACTCTTCTTGGCTTTGCTGGTATAATCACGTTTATAGGATTGATTTTTCTGCAGAGCCACCAGAGTGATTCTAACCAGAAGGAATATTTAACCCATTAAAGAGTTTGCACAGATTCTGTTGGTTGATTGTAATTTCTTTCTGGTAAATTAAGCTTGTGTGCGTATGCTGTCTCTGTCAGTTTTGATAAAATTTTGAAGGCGGTTCTGTGGTGATGTATGGCCTAACTCCAGTACAGGAGAAAATATCAGTTCCCTTCTCCCTATCCTGTGCAAAAAATCCTGATTTTTAAAATTTTTTTTTTCAAAGTTTGAGAGAGGATTCATTGGAGTCAGGACTACCTGGAAACAAACACTGACTGCAAAGATAGGAAACTCTTCTCAGAGTTGCCTGTTTTGTGTTCTCAGCAGCTTGTGAGGGCCCAGTTAATATTAACTGCCAAGAATGCTTTTCTTGGCTTATGATAATAAAGCTACATTTTTCCCCCTTGGTAATTTAATCATTGTTTTGAATAAAGACAGGGCTAGTTGGACGCACTTTTCATAACTGCAGTGTTGAACTAACACTGTTTCTACAACTACAATTGGCTACTGTCAAGCAGCACATACAATCAGATTTTTCTGAATGTATAGAGATGTCTTCAGCTAAGAACATACGCTATTATCTGCTGTTCCGTGGGCAGATTGAATGTTTTTCATGTAGAAGTGGCTGGCTCCAAGTCCACTTGAAACAAATTATGGAATCAATCCTCTTTACATCACTGATTGAATCAAATCTGGTACTGATGACATATAGAACAATATGACCAATGTGTCCCAGCTCAGTACAAGTTAATGCTTCTGAGAGTTTAGAGAGAAAATAGTTGTCTTAGCTGTTCTCTGGCTGTTAAAATTGGCTCATTCATATGCCAGGTGAATAGGAAGATAGAAATAATGTAGAAATCTTGAAATGTAGCTTCATTTCACATTGGAGTGAAATTTGAAAATGTGGAAATTGTCCTGGAAAGAAAATCCAAATATAGTGATCAAAAGTTTTATTTTAAATTTGACTTTATTTTTTACTAGCATAGCAAAATGTAAAAAAAACCAAAACCAAAACGCATGCTCAGACATGCTATGTAGGCATTCTTTTTTACAAAAATGAAATTTAATTTTACAAAATTAAAGCAATGGTGAATATTTGTCTAAATTTTCTCACTAGCTCTTTTGAAAGTGTGCTGATATAAAAGTTCAGAACATCTTTTTACTGATACTGCATATTGCTGTATTTGTTACATGGTGAAAAGATTTTCTATTTTCAGTCAGGTAAGTCTGAAAATTGTGGCAAAAACTAAAGTCGACTTGATACTACTTAACTCACTTAAAGGCTAGGCATTTAAGTGAAAGCTTGTCATGTTATAATGTGTTACGGGTTATGCAGAGAAACAGAAACCTCCAGCTTATATGCCTGACTTTTCTTGAATCCCTGTTTTTGGGATGAGATTAATTTCCTTCTTTCAGATTTCCCTATTTTTATCCATTGAACATAATCATAAAAGAGAGCATTCTGAGGTAAACTTCCATTGTGGTATAAATTCAGCGCTGTTGCTGACTTGCAGCAAGTGATATTTAGAATGAGGCGACTGAAATGTTTGAACATGTAGAACAGGTTGAAGATGAAAATGCTTTGTCCTTACTAATATTCAATACATAATACCTTTCTTTTGTTTGCAGTGATACATCATTTCTCAACTAAACAAAGAAGAATCAAAGCAATAAAGGAAATGGCAAGGGTATTGACACCTGGAGGCCAAATAATGATTTATGTTTGGGCTATGGAGCAAAAGAATCGTCGCTTTGAGAAACAAGATGTATTTGTTCCATGGAACAAGGCCTTGTGCTCCCGCCACTTTTCAGAATCAAATCCATCTGGAGATAAGGGTGAGTTTGTGCATACTGCAAAAGGCCAAGACATACACCCTGCACAGCTTGTCATCTCTGAGTGCAGCTACCAAAACAATCTGCAGCCAGAAACTGATTCAAAACATTCCCGCAGGATGGACCATTGCTTACCCAGAGCCTGCTGCATGAAAATTTCTGAAGAAGAAAACAGATTTTACAGTGCTCTAGGAAGATCTTTCCGCTCATGGTTTTTCTCCAGATCCCTTGATGAATCAGCCCTGAGAAAGCAAAGTGACAAAATGAAGCACCTGAAACATGAAGGAGTGTGGGCAAACAGTACTGTACCCATTCAGCATTCACGACACTGCAGTTTGGATTTAGGTCACCATGGGGCACTGTTAAATGAACCAAGTTTAGATGATGATGATGTGTTTGTGGAAAGCCTGTCTCTCAAAAAACCACAGTGGTCACCAGCCACAGATGCACTGAAGGATTTTAGTTTAAATGGAGGACACCAAAGGGTAGCTCAAAGCAAGGGGGACAAAGCTTCATTTATAAATGGCCCAGTGGAAGACAGGGACTGCATCTGTGGTTGTAATAAAGATGGTGCTGGTAAGTCTGATGCCAGCAAGTTTTTCAAAAGAACTTCAACAACTGACTCCACTGACTCAGCTTTGGATTCAGCAGTGTCTGTTGGGGACCAAACAGATGCCATGTTGGATACAAAGGCCTTCATGCGTTATTACCATGTTTTTCGGGAAGGGGAGCTGTGTTCTCTGGTAGAAGAGAACGTACCTGAGCTTCAGATACTTTCTTCCTGCTATGACCATGGAAACTGGTGCATTATTGCAGAGAGAAGAGGAGCATAGCTATGAAGAGAACAAAGCAGAATCCAGTGACTGAGTATTTTAAGCTGTTCCTTGTGTTACTGTGATTGCGCAGTGCGACATAGAATTTGAATCTTGTAGTTGTGTGCCATTCAATTTTGTGTTATTATCTCTCAACTATTTAACTAGCTAATACAAGGTCTGTATATAGGAATGTAAGTGGTAGACAATATTTATGTTTTGTTAAACTTTTACGAAGTTAAAACTGTAGAGTTTTATATTGCTTTTAGCAAATAATTGTGTTTCAAAATATACTTTTCTATTGAGAAATAAAACCTTTTTATAAAACAAGGATCAGGGCATCTTTTATGAGAAATATCCTCTCAGTAGAAAGTCTAGTCTTTGTTCTTCAGATGCTAAAAGTGTGTCACTTTGATCCCTATTCTTGAAGTCCTATAAATGAGACACAGACATTATGTCTAAAATTGTACTTGACTGTACACTGGTAGAGTGCATGCTGCAGAACTGGAAGCAAGCATGGTCCCAGTGCTACTTAGCTGGGAGTAGAGTTCTTAATGGGCAAAAAACTATGTACCAAACAAGCTCTGCGTATTCTGTCATTTGATGTTTGTATTTGGGAGCAAATGACAGCAGAGATTTTGGACAGTATTTTTTACTTTTGTTTTAAAAATAATTTAATTTGTTTCTCAGGTGCAGGTGAAGTTTTGTGTGTTAGCTCTTACAAGTACTTTATCTTAATTTCCTTTGCTGTAGTTTTTCATTGGTTATGTGTATATAAAAGTCAGGGGGATTTGTGAGGGTGTCAGTATCATGTAAAGTTCTAAAATATCAAATCCTTGAGATACATATATCTTTTTGATAAGCCTGGGAAGCTAAGATTAAATTAATAAAAATCCAGTGCATATCTGGTCAGCTGTCATATTTACTTTTCTTGTTCACTGACATGAGAATATATATGAATGGTGTGTTAAATAATGTAGACAGGAAGAGGATAAGCCCAGTTTGCACATAAAATACAAATGCTCGTCTTGTGAAGTTTAAATGACTCTTTCGAGACCTAAATGATAATAGATTGTTTACACAACTTTCCTGTTCCCTCCAAGACATACCATCCCTATCCATCTGTAGTAGGTTGTAGCAGTTTATAATGCTGGGGATAAAAAGCACCTGGCTTCAGAAGATCAGTAGTGGAACTCCCAACAGAAGCAGGGCTAGAAGAGGCTAATTGCCTCGTTAGCACAGAGTTACTCCATTCCTAGGCTTAATTCATAGTCAGTGGTTGCAGTGCAGGGCACATCTTCAGCTGGTGTGATTTCGTGACCGTTAATGGAGCTGCTCAGATTCACATCCCCACCCCCATCCCCTCCAAAAAAAAAGACCCCCCAAACCCCTTTTGTTAACAGCAGTTTTAGAGAGCTACATAATTAAGATGTCTGCCCTACTGTTGAGCAAGTAGCTTTGAATACAAGGCAATGGGAGTGAAATGCCAAGCTTTTCCAGTCTATGCTGCATGAGTAGGTGGATTTGGGACTGTTCAGTAGAAACCCCTGATGGTGCTGAGTATTTTTTGATGTAGCTTCCCAGCTGTTACTTGCCACATGGTAATGTGTTATAGATTTATTTACTGGAGCAATGTCCACAAGCAATCATCTTTGTCTTCCTCATAGCTTGGGATCCTTGTACTTCATCCTTCCTGGGTCTGTGCCACTTGCAGTCCCCACAGGCCTTTGAAAATAAAAGTGTGGCCAAAGAACCGTACATTTGAGAATTCTGAAATATCATTCCACTCTAAATATTACTTTCCATACAGCCTGTGGCTTTCAGTTGCTGTGTATGAGCCATACTTCAGAAAATGGGCAATATTCCCTGCCTCGCTAGGTCCAGCTGCTCCTGGCTGAGGGGGCTGCACCTGCTACATCCTCAGGCTCCAGATTTAGACACTTAGTGCCAAAGTACCCATATTACAGAGCCAGCATGGATTGTGCTGAGCTCCACACCTCATTTGTAATGTGGTTGTGTCAGACAAGGGAGGCCTGCCTCGTTTGTTGGGAATTTCTGGATGAGCTTGAGAATTTTAGAAGAGAAGTCAATTGCTTCCAGATAAGGTTTGCCAGTGGATATTCAGCACTCCTGGAATTTGGGCTGCATTTAGGGAAAAGGTAGATTGTTATCATCCTATATCCAGTTCTGAAACTTCATCCCTAAATGCCAGCATGCAGAAACTTTATTACACATGTATAAAAATATTTATTAAGTATTATTAATCTTAACTGGCAGCTGGGTTTAGTTAATTGGGAGAAAGAACATCACAGTTTTGTTATATGCACTTCTGCAGTCTGACTGGTGCATTCAATGTGTAAAGTGGACTGATGAAATTTGGGGTAAACTGAGGAAGGAAAGGTGTCCATTCCCTTAAGAATACAGACTTACTATCCTTGCAAGAGACTCAATCTGTGTCAGGCTCCAGTTAAAACTTCTTGCTCTGTCAGCTGTTTGAATAACAGTTGTCACCTCGAAGCTCCTGAACTACTTGAAACCACTTTAGCGTTTTGCATTATTTGGTTTGAGGTTCTTGCCTGGGGATGCTTTTCACAAATCGTTATTTCTGTATTGAATTTTCTCTTGCTTTGAGTTGATGCTGAGTTTGGATTGTATTCTTATGAATTCCTGGGAGAAGGAGAGGGGAGGTTTGGTAAGCAGCTTTTTTTTTTCCTCCCCAAATATTTTTTGTCTGAGGATGTGTCATCACCATGTAACATAATTTTTATGGACTGGAGTCAGTCAGATGAAGTCATGACTCTGAAGTCTGCCCAGCAAACCTTTTTTCTTGTAGGCAGTTTCCCATGTATTAATGGAGGCTGCCTAGGTCTGTAACAGCTTTATCATCTCATAAGGCAGATTGCCTCACTCAGAGCATGGTGAAGGTCTCTCCTGACTGGTTTGTCTTTTGAGGAGGCCCACCTTAAGCAAAAAGTAATTTCCAGCAGAATCCATGTGATCCCAGACTTGAATAGCTTACAGACCAAGTTAATGTGCTCAGAGAAGTGGATATACCATTAAAAAGTATAGTAAATGAATGAACAAGGGAAATAAAACTCGGTTGTCCTTGAAAACTTAAACTTTCAGCGATGTGAAGACTGAAAGATCTGACTGTTACAAGGTAAAATGTGTTTTTACATTGCTTGTCTGACAAGTGGGCAATAATCTCATCTCAATTCTGCTGATAAAAAACCTGCTGCTGACTTTAGTAGGCTAGGATTGCTCCTAAGATGCTTATGTAGCACTAAGTGGCACATGGAGAAGTTTTGATGACATGAGAAAAATGCCCTGGTTTTATAAAAAATTAATTCAGGTGGAACTTCCTGTGTGTCAGTTTCTACCCATTGCCTCTTGTCCTATTGCTTGGCACCACAACTGCAATAAAAAAAATACATTGAACAGACTTATTTTTGCCGGACTAATACAATTGTAATCTTTGATAAATTTCTATTAGAAGTGAAAAAGTGTCAATTTTTGGGTACTAACAGTAACTAATTTACTTTCTTCCAAGCTCATCATATAGGAATTTTAAAATCATGGCTGAGAAATGAAAGCTAAAAACATTCTAGCAGACTTTTTCCTGGTACTTATTTCTATACAGGTTACTTATGAGCGCAGTTCAAAATGCTGAGTGAAGAGTTGTGTATGTTCCACCAGCAAAATACTGCTAGTGAACCGCTTGGGTAGGTTCTGAATAGAAATAACAGCTCTGATCCTGCATCCTCTCTGCTGTGCCATGTCTCCATCAGACCTCATTCATACCACTGTTGGGCTGCATTAGTATCGACATTGTGTTAAATCTACTGCACTATCCACTTTCTTGCTCAGCACTTTGACAGGATTTGGGACTACTTCAGTACTCCAGGAAAATGAAGTGTATCAGTGTTAAATATATACAAGTGCTTCTCTCTTTTGTGAGTTCAGCATTTCTTACTCTTACAGTATATGAATTCTGGCAGCTTGCCATGATTGTGTCTTCCAATCTGCTGGCGAAAACCATGCTTAGGTACTGCTCTGTAATCAATTCTGTGTCCATACATGGAACGTATTCTTTAGTATTCCGCACAAAATAAGTCCTACTTGGTTAAAATAGAATTTCCTACAAGATTTGTGTGTCTTCAGATTAGCTAATAAATATATTAGCCCCTGGAAAACTGTGTCTTGGAGAGCTCTTAATGAGTGTTAAATTTTAGAAGACCGTGTTAGTCCTGTTTTCTCATTAAGTTAGACCACATGGGCGCAATGCAGAACAGGAAAGCACAGTGATTTGCTGTGGAGCAGGGAATCTCTGCCTTTTGAACCATTTAAACTATGTCTACATCTTCCTAGAGTTTGAGGTGCTTGAGGACAGCAGATGCCTCTGTTTCTCTTGTGGCAGTTCAGTACCTGCACCTGCTGCTTCTCCCAGTGCTCACCAGAGGTAAGTTCTCTTAAAAAGAATACAAATTGTCCTATTTTTTAAAAAAGCAACGAACCACCCCCCCCACCACCAAAAAAGCTCTAGTAGGGGTGCTTCAGCAATTACAATCATATCTAAGCAGAAATACAAACGTGAAAGAAGAAAAAAAGAAAAGAAAGATATTATGTGTGGCACTCCTAGGTTTGAAAAGATTTCTGGATTCTCCATCCCCTTTAGCCTTGTTGACAAGGTGCTATGCTCTGCTTTGATGAGGGGTTTATGGATAGGGCAGGGGACACGAGAACACTGAGATGGTATTAGGTTGCCCTCTTCAGTTGTAACAAAGTAGGTTGATTTCTGCAGGATTTTAACAGCTTGTTTTTGCTTTTGTACAGCATCTCAAATTCTCTTTTCCAAATGAAGAAAGTATTTCTTGTCATTTTGAAACTGTCAGAAGTAAAATAGACAAAATATACAGCTGAAGATATCGCCTCTTACACATGTGATAACAAAGAAGTCTGTGTGTGCACAGTAGATTGAAAGCTGATGCTCCTCTTGCACAGGATAAAAATAAGTCATTTGTGAGAGGCCTCTTGGTGAGGCAGCATCATGTTCTTCTTTGTGTCTCTCTTCTGCATCTTTGCAGAAGAGACTGTGCCACATGTCAGAATTACTGGGAATAAACTGACCCTTCACATCTCTGCTTCCTTACCATAGAACTGACAGGATAATCAGGTTTCATTCTGAACAGTGTTTCTCGTGAAAGGAGGAATTGGCCATTTGGGCAGAACAAATGCTGTAGTGCAGAGAAAGCACAGATACTCCAGGCAAGGTTAAACCTCTCTACTTAAAAAGGGGAAAGCAGGATGTTTTGTGGCTCACTGGCCAAAGCTGCATTCCAGTGTGTCCAAGAGAACGCATGAGATGAGACAGTGATAAAATTAATAGAGAGCAAGTTGCACACAACATTTCCAGGCTGGTTTAGATTTGTGTTTTATTCGATGGTGTAGCCTGATGAAGGTCATTGCCTGTACTGAGCACTAGCAGCAACTATCAACATCAATAACCATCAAGAGTGCTCGCTGCTTCTTGGGATCTGACCCTCTCCCCTTTACAAAGACTGACTTGCCAACATTGACCACTGGACCATTAAAAATGTCTGTCTAATTCCTGAGTAAAATTTTTAAATAATGAACAGATACAAATATATCTCTGTATATATGTATATATATAATTATTTTTTTAATGCAACCTTTTAATTTTTTTTTTTTGCCTGCACGTGTTAAATTCTTTAGTTACGTTACAATACAATGGTAAGCAGTGCTTGGTGCAATTTCAGAAAGGTAAGCAAACAATTTGACAGTGAGGAAGAAAGGACTAAACCAGGAGTACAAGTGAGCTGCCAGCCAGGGCATGTTTGGGTGCAGGTAGTAGGGAAGAAGGGGAAGGTGCTAGGAGAATCACATTAAAGAGAGTAACAGAAAATTGCTCAAGCTTGTGAAATATGACCTGATTCAAGGAAAAATTACCTCAAAATCTGCTTCAAAGTATTCCATTGACTTTCCTGGTTTTTGTATTTGTTGTTTACCCTGGGGTTTTACTTTCTGGGGTTCAGAGGAAACAAAAATCCCTGGGAGGTTTAGTTTATGTTTAAATATAAAACAGAGCAGTCGTTTTAATAATGGAACAAATACTTGGCCACAGTTTCAGAGGAGTGTTTCCATAGTCCCTAGAAGAGTGAGCCACAGGCACACGCTCAATTCTTTTTCTCTCTCCTGCCTCTACCTGAGATTCACAAAGAAATAAAATAAAAAATAAGAATCTGTGCATGAAGGGCAGACTGGGGCTGTTACATGTTCTCACCTGCTCCTTGAGCTGGATATTCAAAGCACCAAAACTTTGCATGATTATTTTTATTTGCCATGAAAAATACCTAAGGCTCATCTGGAGACACCAAATTCTGAAGTAAAAGGAAACTTATAAAACTTACCTGTGCAAAACCAGTGATTCTGTGCCTGAATTTGCTCTGATTTACAGCCATTGATTTTGCTGGTGTTTGAGCCAACCTCCTAAATGGGAATTTTGCCACAGAGAGTGCATGCCTGCTGTGTGCACCCCAATGTGTCCTAAGGTGCAGCCTTGCCTTTCAGTTCTCATAAAGGCCTTACAGGACACGTGATGTAGTGCTGTGCAAAGCAGCCTTTCAGCTATGAACTGAATTTGCAATTGACATATCTATGAAATATTAAACAAAGCATTAGTGTCTCCGAGCAGGTTAACCACATGAGCCCTTCAATCTGCCCTGGATCGTGTCTCTGTGGTAACATATTCGGCTCTGGCTTACCCAGAGAAAAGAAGCCTAAAGGAGAACTAACTGGAGACAGAGTATCAAAAAACCCATGCTCAAGTGGATAAATACGAAAACCAGATTTAAGACAGCAACTGCATAAACAGTTTCAACATTCTTACACTGAACTTTGACATAAACAAAAATTCATGTGCAGTGATAGCCATTTGTTGATAATAAATATGGATATTTCAGAAATGGTGGCATGAAAACGGATTGTTGGCAATGAAACTGAAGTAAGAAAAAATTATATTTTCATGTACTTGGGTCAAAAGGTTTGTTCCCTATATGTGACAGGCTATAAGATGCCTATGTGAAACCACGGAACGGAAGGAGGATCAAAAAAAGGGAGAGATAAGTGCACATTCCCAAAATCCTACACTTAGCTGACTGGACATCACTGTGGAAACGCCACTTCTGGGTGACACTTACAGTCCCTTCCTTGCGCCCCGAGGAGGACTTTGAATGATGGTGATGTTCATACACCATTGTGGTCCATATCTGAGCTGCATCTTTGTCAGGGGGTGTTTGGCAGGGTGGCTTCTCTGAGGTGTCCCTGAAGGCCACGTTGGTTACACTGAGCAGCTGACAGTATGAAAATCATCACTGCAGCCTCTAATAGAAACAGACGCGTGCTCTTTCTTAAATACAAGGGGAGTAACATAGTCAACAAAATACCAGGGCATAATCTGGGGCTACTTTTCAGATGGTTTGATCCCTACAGTTAGTGTGTGCCAAAGCTGGATTGTTCCTGGATTGGTTGGTTGCATGCAGAGAATAATGTGAAGTGACATTTTTCTGCCCAGGCCAAGATGATTGCTGTCGGTGTCATAGTGGTCTCCTGCATTCATGTGCCTGCTTCCCCTCAGAACAAGTGCAAATATTTGAACAAATAAGTCAGAAGGACTCAGAAGAAGGAGAGAGACAATAGGTAGGAATATTCGTAACAGTACTGGAGAATACCACAGTTAAGAAAGAAATGTTATATGAAGAAGTTTTAAAAATTATTAAGGGAAAGGAAGAAAAAATGTGAACATGAAATATAAGGCAGTGTTTTTCTCATGTAAACCAGCCAAGAGTCTATTCAAAGGACCACAGGAAGTTTCTCAACTTATTTTTTAATTGAGAACTAAAAGCTCAACAAATAAATGCAGTTTCACTGAAGTCTAGACTAAAGACACTACACTGCCTGAGAGGATTAAGTGGATAATCAAAAACATTTTGTGGTTTCTGCTGTTCCCAGAGACTGAAAGTAGGGACAGAGGAAAATGAGAGATGGCAAATGAGCCAAACTGAAAAAAAAAACCCTCAAAAAACTGCAGAAAAATACGACTTTCCCATATCCAGTTAGAGGCCAATTGAAAGAGTCTAAGTGTTATGAAAGACAGAATACAAACACAGGATCTACAGCTATGAGCTGAAGTCCTTGTTTTTCTTTGTAGGAATGTAAATAGAAGAGTTTAATGCTCATTTAAGTAACTATTTAATTTTAGTATTTGACTCAGTACAACTCTTTGTGTTTTTAAAAATTATATTTGACAAATTGGAATGAGAAGACTAACTGATTGTGTAATGCAATGCGATTATTTAATTATTTTGACAGAAAAATTTAAAAGAAAGACCTGATCACCATATGGGTGGAGTGCAGAAGCTTTTATGGGATGATTAGTCTGGCATTTATGTAGATAAATTAGCTTTTGGGTAACAGTGCCTTGAACAGACTCAGCTTATAAATAACTTCTCAGGACCTAGATGTATATTAAGGTCACTTCAGATCAAAGTGTGTAATCATTATCAAACCTAAAATACAGATCTCTGGCGTTTGGGTGTGAATGGCACTGCTGGTAGTACCAAATTTTATTCTAAGTTACTTTTTATATAACTTCTCATTAAAAAACACAAACATGTCAGATTATCTTTCAGGACCCACATGCCACTCATTTGAGGTAGGGGAGCAAGGCATAAGAATTTGGAATAGGGATCTGACAGTTTAGGTAACTTACCTTGGAAAAGTACGGAGAGAGGCACTGGGAGAACAGAAGTGCTGTCCTAAGGAAGTGACTGCAAAAGCCTCTTTCTACCAGAAAACTCTATTTAGAGATTTTTGCCTGCAAGAGACCCCTCCTGTGTTTAATTCTTCCCCAGCTGGACCTTGTAAAGAGGTTTCTCAGCAAGGCTGGCAAAGCACAGCATTGCACCAATCGCATCTGTTAGCCACAGCACGTATGGGAGGTACCTGCCTCGGTCTGTGGGAGCCCTGCAGTCAGCTCAGGTGTGTTTGGCATTTGTCTTGCGTTGCAAAATCCCTTCACAGGTGCTGAACGTTAGGTGACCACTGAGACAGGTGTCTAAAACATCTATGAATCCTAATGAGAAAGCAAAATTGACTTCGTATTTTTGTTTTTAGTCAGATTAATGATACCATACAGTGAACTTCTCTAAGGTCATTAGAAAGAAAAATTTAGGAAAAAATGTACTTTTCACTTTATAAATATTTACACATAAATTATTAATAAGGGAATCAATAATTCTGTTTTGGTAGACACAACAACTCCAGAAAACTGTTAGTTTTGAGAATAAATTTACATTAATTTATTAGGACTTTATGGGCTTCTAGAGCTACGTGTTACTGATATTCTCAGTGTTAGGAAGGGATCTGCTTGGCCTGGTTTAATACCAGGCTCCTTCGTTAACCAAAGAACATGTATATATTTAAAATAAATTCCTGTTGGTTGTCCTGTCTGTGGTTCTGCTGAATATTTAAATACACTAATGAAATAGAGATAAAATACAGGTGATCCAGTAATAATACTGTTTTCTACAGCAATGGTAGTATGTACAAAGTCGATTTAAATACTTCCTGAAGTGTTTCACTCAACTAAATAAGATGAAGAAAATCTTCAATTTTCCACTAGGTGTCAGTCAATCTATTTCTTTGGTTAAATAGGCTCTGCAGAAGAAATTTGAGAGCGAAACGCTGATGCCAAGCTGCTATAAAAATAGTTACATTTTTTTGTGAATACCAAGCAGAGGTATTTGGAAAGAATGAGACCAAATGGATGACTTTTTAATTTTAATTGTGCCTCTATTTTTTTCATTTGCTTTACATTTTCCGTTTAACAGCAGTCAAGAAAACTCCCACAAACTCCAATCCTGATACTGCTCCAGGGAAACAGGGAAGGAGGAAGGAAGAGAAGGAGCAGGCTGGCATTGACTATGGAGACTCTGCTTGGTTATTTCATGTTGGTCCTGAGCCAGCAGCAGCAGAATTTGACCCTTTCAAGGGGAGGGTGCCTAAGACAGCAGAATCCAACAACTTTCAAGGAAGCGCCAAAGCATCAAGCCTTTGATGCTTTGCCATTGCACTAAAATGAAATGGCACCTTTCCCAGTGCAAGGCATGATAAGGCCCTTGGGAGAGGTCTTGAGAGTGCAGGAAGAGTGCAGAAACATCTGTGCAGGAGAAGAGAAGACAAGACAGACACAGGGAGAGGAGTGTGCCAATACCGATTTGAAAAGGGGAACCAGACAGAGCCCTTGCTAATGGTAGCCTTGGCCCCACGTTGCTGGTCATAATGGCAATTGAAGGTTACCAACTGCTTGTTTTGCCAGGCCTGGCCAGGACGGAGCTGCTGTGGGAAGGCAGCACCCAAAGAACACACAGGAAAGGACAGGTCAGAAAGTGATGGTGCAGAGCAAGACAGTTGCCGACTGGACAAAGCGAGCCAGGTATTGCTGCTTGAAGTACAAGAAGAAAGAAGGCAAGCATCTTCAATCTGGCTTCATAAAAACCAAAGAGCCCATCTCTTGTGTGCACCCGTGTCCCAGATACAGCGCTTAGTGTAGTGCTTCACCGACACACCTGCTCTGAACAGGCTGCACTCACATGGGCTGTGGCTTCTTAGGCTGTCTACTGCATCCCGGGTAGCTGTGTAAATCAGGACTGTTCATCCCTGAGGCTCTGTAAAACCATTACTCGGAGAGCTTCTAGAGTCCTTCTCTACCCCAGCCAAGTAAAGACTGGCAGGATACCTATGGGAACCTATGGGAACAGTGATCTGAGATCGGACTGAGGAGCCGAGATGTGAAGGTCCAAGGTATCTGTTAAAAGAGAGCAGCAGTTTTCTGACACCAATTCAATTTATATCCCTTGTCCACCAGGGAAAGGGTTAAAGACTGATTGTGCTCGTGTAAGATGGAGCCCTCACTGGAGGAATTGGTAAGCAGTGTCCATAGGGACAGCAGGGGAGAGGGATTGTCTCCTCAGTCTGCCCAGAGAGCTGACTGGTTTTTCTTTGGGTATGTGGCTGCTGGGCTGTGTGATCTGGGAGTTCAGAAACCAAAAACGAACCACCAGTGTGGAATTTTATTGTCCAGCCTGTATTTTCTACACTGACACCAGAGTGTCCTGTCATCTGTTCGGTATTTTGCAAGTTACTACTCTCGTGTGCTGGACTGCCTCATTTCACTGCAGTGCAGTTACCCCATTCACCCAGCCATTTGGCCATTACAATGTCATGGGAAGTTTGCTGAAATAATCTGGTAGAGGAATTATGATGTATTTCAACACAGTTACTCTCCAAAATCTAAAAACTAGTTTATTGTGTTTGTTACTGCATCGCTCTTCTTTGCGGCTTAAGTATTCGTTATGGTACAGCAGAGAGAGACCTGAATCTTTTCATGGGTCTGTTTGTGCAATTTTACAAGACACACAGAATGGGCAGACTCAATGGCAGCTACAAAAATCCTTCAGGCTTCTCAGTTTGCTCTTCTTCCCTCTGAAATACCCACAGCTGTATCTTACTTTGCATAACGAAAGATGGAGTGCATGCACTGTGCCAGTGGTGGTTAGAAGAAAACCAACACCAGTCCATGTTCCTCCTGTCAGTGTTGGAGCTGGCAGAGCAGCCAGAAGCAACACGGCCTGGGAGCCCAGGAGGTACTTGGCTCACCCCCTGGAAGATGCAGCAGCAAGGCTTTGCAGGATGAACTGGGAACCAGCTGTCCAATGTCTCTGTGCTGTCCTTCAGACATCCTCATTCAGCTCAGCTTCCCTGCTTGGAAGATGAAAATAAAATCAGCTCGTATTTTCACGATATGCTTTCAAGCTCCAGCACCAGCAGCCTCATAGTTTAACTTAAGGGACTTGAAAAAGAATGTTAAAATTGTCTCATAGTGCTTATGCTATTGAAGTGAAAGGTAAGTTTCCCCACTGGTTGACATGGAAAGACTTTTTCTAGAAACATGCGATTTGGAAAGCATATATCAGTGTTTGCCAAGAGACATATTCAGGTGCTCTTATTAACAGCAGACCTACGCTAACAATTTTTAAAGTAATGTATCTAATACAGGCTATGCTTTGGAGGTCACCAGAATTGCCTTCTGCCATCCTTCCGCTAAGTTGTGAGCCTCTGAATAGTTTGGCTGCAAGCCAGTAGGAGGTTGTTTTTCCTGGTATTGCAAATCTGGGAGGTTTAGAACCTGAATGTCACCTGTGTCTTAGGGAAGGCTCTTCCAGATGAGCTGGAGGCTCTACCTTAGTGCTACCTTTCCCTCCATCCACTGGATATTTGGCTAAGTTGTTTAGCTCTTGCATACTTCTAATTTGTCTCATACTTTTCTTCCTTTGGTCTGCTGTGGTTCAAATCAAGCTCATACAAATCTTCCAGCCAAAATGTTCTTAGAACTTATTTATGCAGGTGTGTTGGTTTGTGACAGTGCAGGGCTGGAGGAAGAAGCCAGAATGGTCTTAGGATGAGCCAGGAGTGCCCATAGGAGATTTCACAACTGCCTTGCCATGTATGCCTTGGCCTATAGCAAACCTACAAGAACCAAAACCCAACAACATTAGCTGATTCTGTTAAAATTGCATGTCTACTCAAGAGTGATGTCTTTGGTACTGGAATCGGTGCTGCTATTACACTGTGCTCTCTTCCTGCTATCCACAAACATCCATGATTTCTAGCTCAGCTGTATTTTCCTCCCAGCTGACAGAAATCTTGGCTGTGAAGTGTGGGAATAAAACTTGGGATCTGCTGCAGTCAAGTTTTATTTTGCTGTCGAAATTCTCACCTCTGTGAAATCACTACAGAAAAATGTTTTTATTTATAATATTTTATTTATTTCCTATTTCTATGACACGTACTTCAGAAATGTAAGAACCCTCCTTTGTTTTTCTGTGTGTATCCAGCTCGTTCCCAAGGAACGGTGCGACTGCGTATTTGTTTGAGGTGGAGGCGTGAGGGAAGAGTTGGCTCCCAGTGCCTGCCCTCAGTTAAACACCCCTCAGTAAAACACAGTTAAACACGTGGGAGCTCTGGCTTTCCATGTGTGGCTGTGCAGATACCTAAGTGAAACAGTTTCCTATAGAGGTCTTCAGGGCAGGGCTTTCTCCTGCTGAGATGCTGGAATGGAAGTGCTTGCTGGCTGTTTTCCTTGGAGGCTGGTGCTCCGTCCTTGTACAGCGCAGCTTTCTAATAGCTGAATTCCAGTGAAACTCTGTGTCATAGGTTTTTGGAGGATGCATATTCCTGAATACAGCCAGATTGTGACTCCTCTCTATTTGGTTACCCGCACTCTGAAATGTTGAGCAGCTGAAAACCCATCAAGTGCCTCTCACTGTAGGGACTGTTGGCCACTGGACAGAATTACTGATCCTTAATTACAGTGTCTGTACAGACAATGATCGGCCTGGAGCCATAAACAGATATAAAAAGGCTCTGAAACAAATCTATAGGCCAAGTTCTATATTTTTGTAAAGCCCTGACAATTGGGAAGGCATGCCAACACAAGTTATTAATGCCAACATATTTTTATCATGTAAATGTGACTGTGTAGTTAGTGATGATCGGGGTTTCTGGATATGGCATTGCAGCCACATACGCCAGAAGTTATTTCAGCCAGTTGGTTGCATTTGAGAGTGAATTTCATACTGACAGTTCTGTAGTGAAAGGAACTTACTATACTTGAGGAGACTAAGAAAGAAGCAGTTTTCCTCAGATTTTTTTTTTTTTTCCGAACAACTGCACTGATTTGGAGACTGTAATTCCCTGAGGAAGCTATGTTCAGCTATAAATATACTCTGAGCTAACTCAGTGGGTTTATCTGGACTGGGGCTAATTTATAGGACTCTCAGTCCTATGCATTGGACTCTCAGAGAGGGCATATTTCTTGTACTCTGTAGAGCAGTGATGGGTAATAATGACCAAGGGAAAGTCTGAGATACCTCTTAATGAAAACTTCCTCCATCACTATTCTGAATGTGAACCTCCCATCTGTCCCAGAGCGAACAGCTAGGGGACAATTGGCATCTTGAGACAGAGTTTGTCTGCAGGGAAAGCAGAAGATGCAATAATTGTTGTTGTACGTGTCTGGTGCCAAATCATAAATCTTTTTAGAAGTTAAACCTAAATAAAGCTGCCCAAGATCTCCATCCCCACTGCCTGTGCTGTTGGGTAGCAGGAGGAGAGACCTGGTAGGGGTAGATGTGCTTTTATCTGGAGCCAGGCATCTGCCCCACCTGCAGGTAAATTTCCAACATCAGAAGGGAGCAGGGCAGTGAGGCAAATTAGAGAATTGGGGTGTGTAGATATCAGTCTGAATAAAGAAAGTTAAAAATATTGCAGTGAATGAGGTTCTGGAAGGAAACACGTTAAACATACTTCATGTTGGCTCTCCGAGAGTAGTTCCCCAGAGGAGAGCTGCTGGCATGGAATGTTCTCTCCTGTGTTTCTCCCCTCATTTTAAAGGCAATAGGAGAAGAATGTAAAATTTACCTGTTTAAAAAGCCTGATGAGGAGATCGGTATTGTCACTGTTCTTCTGAGGTCACGGCATGACCTTGAGGAAATTGATAGGTGACTACCTAAAGCACAGGATGAGGCAATTTGGAAAGAGTTGCCCAAACGGAGAGTGCCATCCATGGAGCAGTAGGCCTAGGATTATTCATGTTTACCAAGAAAGAAAGTAGGTACTTTTCCACCCATCACAGATGCATCACAGGAAATATGACAGCCAAAGAGATGAATGAAAGCCAGATTAATTTTTACTAGGCCTAGAAATACCATGTTGAATAGTGGCTGGTTCCTCCTTGGGAAGCGTCCGTGTATGAGTCTCAAACACTTGGACAAATGCAATCGGTAGGCAGCAGCTCCAGAGAGAGGCTGTGCTCTCATAGTTTGGTCTCTCTCCTGTTGAAAAGTGACTGGGTGCAATACTTGCCACCAGAAGCAATGCAGAGTGAGGCAGCTGACTTCCCTGAAGACACCAGCTTTAGCCACGATCTGTAATGGCTGCTTTTCCAGGCTGGCAGAAGAGCATGTTCCACCAGTTCATTGCCAGAGTGGGTCTCAGTTCACCAGGAGCAGGTGGGTTGTGGTATAGGACGCATGAGAAGCTACAGATTTCTTGCTCTTGGACAAAAATAGTCAAGTATCTTAAAACAGATCAAGGTCTGATCAAGTTCTCCTCTTATCCCAGCCAGGGAAGCTTCTGGACAGTCCCTCCTCGTACATAAACACATGCAGTTTAGGGGAAAGTCTGGTTGTTCAGAACTTGAGCTCTCCAAGAGGGTGGTGACAGGCCCCTTACCTTGGAGCATTGCTAAACATGATGCAATTTATAAGCACCTAGCCTGAGCTGTGCATATGCCTGTGAAAGGTTTTGTATCAGATCAGGGTGGGCAAAGGGAGAAGGAAATGAGATACCAGGATCTGAGCCTGACCTGACAGCAGTGCTGGATCTGGCAGGATGGAGAAAATGTCACAGGGAGACAAAACGCACAAGCAGTGTAGAACTGATTGAAAAAGAGAGCTTGCAGGGTTTAACAGGAGGCTTGCAGAACAGAAAGTGGCCATAGAGAAAAGAGGAGGACTGCAACAGCAGAGAATGATCTCAGAAGCTGTTGTTGCTCAGCCTCGACTTCTCCTGCAGTGTTCAACAGAGAGCAACCAGAATATTTAATCTGTGATTGGGAAGCATTTGGGGGTTGTTGTGAAGTGTGCTTCTTTAAATCACATAAAGTATGCTTGACTAATAATCAAGATAAAGAAAGAAATCAGTATTTTACAGCAGCTCCCTAGGAAATGTTTCCTTACAAGGGGCATCTCCTAAGCTATTCTCTGTTTCATGGCTTGAAACAACAGCGAACTATATGTGTATATTCTTATCCCAGTTTATGATCCCCTGGAGCATGATAATGGGTACACAGAAATAATCTGATTTGTTTAAAAATATTAATCCAATTTTTGTTTAGTGGTACAAATCTGGGCACAACCGATAACAAAACCTTACAGCATCTTATCTCTTTGAGGAAATAGCTAAATGCAACGCCATTCATCACAGTGATAAGTAGTTCCTCAGGCACAAATATGCACATAGTGCAGGCCGTGCGTGATGCCGACCAGATACAGCTCTGTTTTCTGTCTGCCCTGCGTGGCGCTATCGACAAAGAGCTGTGAGCAAGGGCAAAGCAATACACTCTGGGCAAATCCTTCACAAGTGTTGGAGTTTGCTGTCCTATAAACTTCTCTGGAAAATTTTAAACAAAATCTAGGAATCTGTTTTAGCAGGAGAGTAGACTGCAAATAAGACTTCAGTCTTGCAATCAGCCCAGCATTTTGTTTGAAATTGGATTTCTTGTCTTTCAGTCAGGCTAAAGCTGATGTCTGGGCAAAAGCAGCCCCAAGGTTTGCTGTGTTGAGAGGAGCCCTGCAGAGCAGAGGTCACCTGCAGCAGCCCAGGGGGTGTGGGGGTGATGCAGTGCTTGTGCTGTGTCATGATCCTACAGCAAGACGTTGTCTTTGTGACCCAGCACTGGCTTCAGATTCTGTTACCACTTTAAGGTTACTACTATGAGTGTATGTTACCAGGGAAATGTGGAAATACTTAAAAAAACCATACTCGTAATCTTTTAAATGACAGTATTTTCTTTTTTTCTTTTATCCCTGAGTTTATCTAAGCATTCTTTTAACCAGGTTTATCAGCTCTGATATGTCAAAACTTGTTCCTGTGATTAGCATGCAACATTAAGGTTCAAATATTATATTTGCATCTCTAGTTCAAAATCCTTTATGCTCTAGCTCCCCATCACAAAATGTAGCTGATAGCACATCTGTTTCATGTCTTGTCTGTCAAAAGTAATTTGATTTAGAAATCCTCTGGAGTTGTGTATAGACAAGAAGCAGCTCGAAGGAAAATTTGTTCTCAGCTTGGCTTTTAGATATTTTTGTTTCAGCTTCTTGCAAAACTTGCACTTTCAATTTAGGATTACTGAATCAAAAGAATCATATTGTTTTCCCCCTTGGTGTTCTGGGGAAGTCTAACTAGGGAAGGCAAGGCACAGAGGGCATAAAGTTCATATAGGAAAGCCGACTGAGGGACAGGCTTAAGCCATTCAAAGAGCCTGGGCTGAGTTCCTTTTTATGCCAAAGGTTTTTGGATTATTCATTTGTCTCTGAGGCTGGGGGAAAACCTGGCAGGGCAGTGGAACGTGGTGGGTGGGTAACCAAGTCCTACACGAAATGGAAAATGCTCATGCCCCAAATAGTACTTCTGGGACCAGTTTCTGTAAGAATTAGGCAGAAGAGAAGGGCAGAGCAGAGTGAGCTTGTTTGTTTAGACACACAATGTTTGCCTTTATTTCTCTCTATCTTTTCTAAGGGCTGTGACGGCACTTCCTTCCTAGTTCATTTGTGTGGCTGCCTGAAAGGGATATGTCTAAATAGGGGTCAGAGCAACTGCAGGGCAGTTTGCTTGTTTGTTAAACAATATGGGAAGAAAACAGAGGCCGTGAAGAATACTTCCCTCCCCTCTGTGCCCCAGGGAACATTCTTTATAAAATTTGGCAGCAACTCTTTCATCGCAAACCAGCAAACCACTACATAGAGTGGCTGGCCCTGGAAACTGTTTTAGTCATTTAACAGGATAGGAAGAGGAGGCAAAGGGAAAAAAAAAAAGAAAAATTGTATAAAGCCTCAGAGAAAATCTCTACATCAGTAAGACAATGTTTCAACAGTAAAAAGTTTGTGGCAGTAGTTTTCAAGGAATTAAAACCAAAGAGTATGATAAGCTTGACTTGTTACATGGTGCATTATAAAAAAAGAACATAGTAAATATCATGTCATGTCCCAGATTGTGCTGCTGGTCAATTTAAACAAATGTTCTCTCTGACAGTGACCTTTGCAAGGCTGTTTGGACACCAGCACAAGAAACTTCCTGCAGGCTCTTGTGAAAAATACATTCAGAAGTCCAAGTGCCTAGTGCAGAAATTAAGAATAACAGGAACTTTGGTACATATATTTTTCTCCAAGCACTGCAAAAAACTAATAGTGAATTGCAAATGTAGATTTTCAAATTATGAAATTCAAAATTGTGAAAAGAATTACTTTTATAATACAGCTGATGGTGCCAGAAAACAGCTTGTTTTGCTTTCTTTCCTCAGAAAACTTGGTGAGATTTTGAATCAGTGTCTCTAGCCTCTTTTCTAGCAGCAAACTGGAGATATGGTTCTATGCAAGCCTAAAACTGAAGATACTTAGAGCTTCCCAGGGTCTGCTAGTTGCTTAGGTTTTTATCAAATACACGCCTAATAGTGTGTTAGTGTGTCAGCCATGACTGGCCTGCTTAAACCTCTGTGCTCATCAGCAGCAGGGCCTCTGAACTCTGTCGCTGCTCTTGATGTGTCATTCATTCCCTCATCCATCTTGCCAGTAGGATGCTTGGGACATAGCTGCCCCTCCTGCCCCAGTCCCGTATGTCTGTGGAACTGAACCTAGTTCGGTAGCTACTCTGCCTGACCTTGTTTACAGCTAACGTGACAAGGCGAGTGCTTTACCTAGAAGGTTATATGATAATTTTATACATAATCATTTATTGTTGTCTTAGGTTGGAAAGGTGGAGAAAGCAAATGTGAATGTAACTTTTTTTTTAGACTGTGGTTCAGATGTTAGCTAGAAAATCTCGACTCTTCTACTTGCTCAAGGTCATTCTTAAAAGGCCTGGAATGCAATTTAATGTGTTTTCAGAGGTCTCCAAAGCCCAGTAAGGCAGCTTGCAGACCAAGCATGGTGTTAGTGCTGCTGTGGGTACTATTACAGCTCTGGGATTCATGGGCAGTTGTGACCCCATCTAAATGTTTCTACTTTAGTGAATACTTGCCCTGCATCTTTAGGAGTATGTGTTTCTATGCTACATCCCCCTGTACTTGGCACTGGTGAAGTTGCATCTCAAATACTGTGTTCAGTTCTGGGCCCCTCACTGCAAGAAAGGCATTGAGGTGCTGGAACGAGTCCAGAGAAGGGCAATGGAGCTGGTGAAGGGTCTGGAGCACAAGTCTTCCGAGAAGCGGTGAGGGAGCTGTGGTGGTTTGGCCCGGACAAAAGCAGGCTCAGAAGGGACCTTATTGCTCTCTGCAACTGCCTGAAAGGAGGCTGTAGTGAGGTGAGGGTCAGTCTTTTCTCCTAGGGAAAAAGTGACGGGACAAGAGGAAATGTCCTCAAGTTGCTCCAGGGAAGGTTTGATTTGGATATTAGGAAAAATCTCCTTGTGGAAAGCATTGTCAGGCATTGGAACAGGCTGGACAGGGAAGTGGTGGAGTCACCATCCCCAGAGTTATTTAAAAGATGTGTAGATGGGGTACTTAGTGCACACTGTTTAACAGAGGGCTTGGCAGTGCTGGATCAATGGTTGGACTCAACCATCTTTGACGTCTTTTCTGCCCAAATGGATTCTGTGGTTCTCTGCATGCTTGAATTGATGAGGAGCACAGCACAGAGGTGGGAGGCCCTTAGGGGAAGAGAATTACTATCAGTTCTCACCGTGGAAGATGTGAAGCATCCCCATCTGCTTTTCCCCTCACTGGCAGGTAGATGCTTCACTGTTGCTGAGGATTACAGGAGGCAGCACCAGAGTTTTTCAGTTTCAGTAATTTGTATGTACTTCTCCCAGACTTAGATAATGGAGTAAAGGCACCTGAGTAGAAGGAGGGCAGGTGCCATTTTCCAGACACATTACCTTAATGAATCTCCCTGTCTTTTTAAGAAGGTCTAGAAGGCTTTCAAAACTGCTTTTCTGTGTATCTAAAAGCAGTTTTCATTGCTATCTGCTGAATGAAATTGTTCATAGGCAGAAAAGTTTTACCACTTTTTTCCTTTTACTTAAGTACCCATTTTAATGCAGTTCTAGCTTTGCAGGCATATCAGTGAGGTGTGATATTCAAAATCAATTTGGATTATTGCTTGTATTATTGTCACAGTATGATTTATTACTTGTTTTATGCTTTGGAAGCTCTAGTTGATAAATTATGTAGGTGACAAAGACTTCACTAAGAAGTGCAAAAGCCCATGTGCGTTCTTCAGACATTCTGTTGAGAGAGAGAAATGAAAAGAATACAGACTGCTAGAGATTATGAGTGTCAAAACAAATATTTTAGTATCTTTGCATAGTTAGTATTCCTTTTCATATGTTTAAACACATTACTTAAAATATGCTCTATTGTACAACTTTCTCCAGAGTTTTGGGTAAAAAAGTAGCCTATTAACAACTTCACTAACCATACTGTCAGTGTTTCTGTGAACTTGAATTAAAGCCTAGCTGAGGAATACATGTTTAACCAGCTCGTAACAGTGCCTTGAGTGAAATTTATTTTCTTTTAGCTGTTTTTGAAGAAAACGCAAATACTTACCAGATGACCTGCTTGTTTTGAATAGACCTGTCAGGCTGCTGTCACTAAACGTGTTGGAAGTGTTAGGCCAAAACTTTAGAAGAACCATTCCTCTATTACACACACCTTGCACACCATCTTAGTCTGGGCTGTGTTACGAAAATAATCTACTTCTGCCACTAGCTGGCTTATTTAAAAAAATGACAGCTCTCTCAAGTGACACTCAAGTGTTTTAATTGATGTCACCCTTTATTGAAATTCCCATTTCATTTGCTAACAATCTTCCTACCTCTCTAATAAATGAAGGTATAAGCCCTCTCAAATCAGAGCCATCTCGGCTATTATGACCCTATATACCAGCTTATAACATGCTTATGTCATCATATCGTGGGAAAAGCTGTTTAATTTTCTTTCCCTGGAAAGCATACATAACTGCACCGGCCCTTTTAACACTCTACCTTTTGAATATTTGAATAGCAGTATTCTTTCATTCACTGAGAATTCGGTTCCTAAGGGGCTTTTCCATTTTTAGTGCTATAAAGCCCTCAGAAATGTCTGTGTGGGTTAGGAATAACTGTAATATTCAGACCCACCACATTACCCTTTTATTACTTGAGCTAATGAAGTGACTAGCAGAACACTGGTACCTGGAAAAATATGCACAACACACTTGCTGTAGGTCGTTTTCTTCCTGTAGTAAGGAAAACCCCCCGAGCCTATGGAAGAATGGATTTGATTCCCTCGATGATGGGGAAATCATACTAATCAGTTGTAGATCTTTCTGGGTTTTGAGTAAAAGTTAGAAAAGCAAAGAGGTCTCCCAGTTGTGTGGTAACCTCCCCATGCTGATCTTCATGCTCTTGGCCCATAGTACCATGGCACTGCATCTTCTAATTCAAGTGAAAGTCCACTTCAATAAAATGTCAGCAAACTGCACTCCACAACCTCCAATATTACTCTTAGAGAAAGACTTGTTCATTAGCAACTTCCAAAAAAAATTGAGATATTTTGGTTTTGACACCAGATTTTTTCTCGCTCAGCAAGGCAGTGCTACCTGACACTTCTTAAAGGTCAAAACTGGTAGTCTGTAAGTCCTATAATCATGGCAAATAATGAAGAGAGGACCTTTGTTACATCTTTGAGGACCTTTGTTACATCTTTGTGATGCTTTATGGACACTAGAAAGCAATGATTCTCTAGGGTTTGAGCATGTGCAGTTTTAAATTACTTGTGCTTTTGCTGCTTCTCAGGGAGAGATTGTCCCACAGTCTCAAAGACCTCTTGCTGTGTGGCAAATGCCTTTTCCTTTCCTTCTGCCTCACATTTTCCATTAACGAATTTTTATCCCAACTTGTACACCCACTCAGCTAGTTTGAAGTCTTCTTCTGTGTTTTTATGACCTTCCAGTGCTAGTAGACATTTACTACATCCCTCTTGTCTAGTGGCCAGACTGTGTCTTGAATCTCCCTCTATAAATGTGCCCCTTCACTGCCTTAATCTCTTTCTATGGAATTTTTTCTTCTTTGAATTCTTTCTCATGCTACACTGCATTTTACTGTCCCTGGATTCAGCTTGCAAGTTCATTTCTTGCAAGCATATACAGGAATACAGGAAAATACAGTAGGATGGTGCAAAGGAGAGGAGAAATATAGCAAGCCTCAAGAGCTTGGGAGAGTGCCCAATGCAAAAGGCACATGGGTGCAAGCATTGCATATTAGCATCAGATCTTCACCTTAATCTCTGGTGCTATGAATTAATCATTTTAGAAGTCGATACCTTTCCTTGTGAGAGAAATAAAATAGTTCTGGGTTGACAGATGAGAAATAGATGAAAGCAACTTTTCAGTGATGCAGTCGAGGGCTGTATTGAGAAGTCATGGCATAACAGAGATGAAGGAATTAGCATTTTTAAATACATTGCTCTGTTAAAACAGTATCGTATTTTCATTCCTTATGATTGTAGGACACTGCTTCCAACACTCAGCAGATTTGTGTATAACAGTTAATTTTCATATGCCTTAAGTGAAAATATCCACCTTTTATAATGTAGCCCGAGTCACGGATACTGTTTTCATATTAACTTTCTCCTGGCACAGCTTACTGCAGATACTAGGTCCTGCTCTTTTCAAGGTCCTGTACCAGACTGCAGAGATATTGCTTTGCATCATTTCAGTCTCCCTTTCCCTGACTGTCCATGTGTGTCAGTGACACCTCTGGCCTTTAAGGTGAAGGCTGCTGATTATTTACAGCCTCATAAATATCTAATCGTGGAGTGCATTACTTGAGGAATGGCAGTGAAACATGACTTTTTCTGTTTGAATTTGTCAGAAAGAAGTACCGAAATTCAGCATTCCTGAAGCACAGAGCAGACTGGACCGGCATTACACCAGGGATGCCGTGTGCACAGTTATTCATACCAGTGCCTGGACATACCAGCACAGGGGCCCAGCCTGCACTTCCTCTGTGGCAACTACTGCTTAAGGCAGGAGAGTGTCCCAAGAGGAGCCAGTGCTGCCCTGAGTGACAGCTGACAAGAAACACAGACGTGGAAAATTGAATTCTGTTGCTCTGCTGCAACATGGACATCTGCAAGTGAAGGTGGCAGGAACACAAACATTCAGGAAGCTGAGGCTACTTAGAAGATTCAAAATTAACCCATGTTTTAGAAATGTTTAGGAAAATGCTAATTTGAGAGTAACCTAAATGCATTTTAAACAAAATGCAGTGTAAATCCTTAAGGTGCCAGAGGAGTGTCATAAATTAGTGTGCTTAAAAATCCAAACAAAACCATCATTAGAGGGAAAAAAAAATAGCTGTAACTCTGCTTGTTTCAAGGGCCCAAAACTGTGAACAAACCTGTTTGGTACTTCTTTTTTAAATGTTCAGTTGTGTTAGTATTAACTTGGGAAGAAAAAAGGTTCTGTAACAGCCAAACAAATGACAGTCCTTTATCAGAAAGGTTCTCTAAGACTCTTTGGTGTGTGAGAACTAATACCATGGCAACAAGAGGTTTGCTTTTGCCAGACTCTGAAGCAGCATCCCTCAGTGCTCCCTGGGGAATGAAGTGGGAATTGACAGCAATCAGGACTTTGGGATGCTCAAGGCAGAGAAAAGATAGGATGATGACGGTAACTGAAAGGCAGTAGGCCTTCTCACAGCTGCTGTGTCAGACAAGACTCACAAATCAAAACCCTCCTTCAGATGCCCAAATTATATTTCTGTTGGCTAAGACTTTAAAAACTTTAAAAAGTTGCTTGAATTAACAGCTGTCTTTGGCTTGGTTTTTCACCTCAGTCAGTTATTTGTATATCCTCCTGGCCTCCTCTTTGGCTTCACTTTACTGCTGTGTGTGCTTTAACTTTCTCCAATTACTTCTACACTTGCATTTTTTGAAGCAAACCTATGACTCCACAACTCATCATGCCCTCATTCTCTCTTTAGAAAATAGGAAAGCAAGGAATTATTTCCAGCATTGCATACTGCTGCTTTCCACCCTGTTAAATTCAAGCATACCTTTTTACAAGACAGCAGCAAACCAGAGGTTTCTTCTCACTATTATAAATGTATGAAGCAATTGACTAGGGAATGTTTCTGTCCAGCTATCTGTCATTGTGATGTCATGTCTTCCAAAAACTTTGAAGTTGCTTTAGTACCTGCCTTTAACAATACTAGAAGTATCAGCCTGGGAGAGGGCAGGGGTGGCTCTGCTGTTGGCTGTAGCATGTAAAGAACCAGAAGTAAGAAAAACACCTCCCCCTCTGGGTATGAGTGGAAGGAAGAATGCAGAATAAAATAAAACTCATTATGTATATCCAATTTTAAACATTTAATAGTGCACTTATTGAGTATATTCTGTACAGACATCTATAGCAAGTTAAACATTTTCCTTTCTCTCGCGTAGATCATACTCATGTAAAGCACATTTACAATAGAAAACATACTTGAGGTACAAAAACCCAAAAAGAATATCTGAGGTATAAATACAGGTATATTTTAAATAATCTTTATCATGCTTAATCTATGTTTGACAGTACACTGTGGGCAAGTATACATGTTTACAATAGAATGGTATGTACAACATACAATTTTACAAGTTCAAAAGTGTTTGATGTAGAAGAATATACAAGATTTTCCTACTCATGAGGAACATTGTTACTGGAAGTACTACATTATTTGCCATTATAAAAAAAAATCTTCATCAAAAAGCTTAAAATAATACTGACAATGGTAAAAAAGTCTCAGTCAAGATTCCATCTTGCAACTCATTCATACCCTAGCCACAAAATACCTTTATCACTTAATACTGCACTTTGAAAGCAAATCTTTACAGTAAAACCTACAGAAAGACATCTTTCCAGAAGACCTCAGGACTTCCTACAGTTCATACAAGCTGATTCTCAAGAAGGGGGAAATATCCCAAAGGGTTTAAAACACAACAAAACCAAAGACAAAACTGCACCCTTCTTTCTGGTCCTAATATAACCCTCCAAACTGCTCACATGCAGGTTCTGTTCACGTTAACAGGCAGCTTTTAGGAAAACAGGCAAAGGAGGGAGAGTAAGGGAAAGAGCTTGTGGGACTCTCCCTAGCCAAGTCACCCCAGCTGCTACTGCAGGAGTCCTGCCACCTCCTGACACCACAACTCCAGTGTTGACTTTTTTCCTCTTGAGCCATTAGAATACAATAAAATATATAAAAGCTCATTTAAACACCTATAGATAATGCAGGTAGGAGTAAAAGCAACAGACATTTTGGGTTTTTTTAATGACTGATGTTATTGGCTCTCTTCACCGTTGCAGACATTTCACTTCTAAGCTGCTACGTTGCTCAAAAAGTATATTTACTTAAATTTTCTATAGAATTGGTCATCACTCCTAAAAGATCATCTGGATAAGGAGTGGACAGTAGCTGAAGCAAGCCTCTTGTAACATCTGCTTAGGGTTTTCAACAAATTTAGAGCTCAGGAAAAGGCAGAACTAGCACATTTGAAGGATGGCTACTCCTGGTCCGCAGGGGAGTCCCACTCTAGGTTGAACTGTATCCAGCATACTAAAATCCATTCTGGTTGCCTATCAGTGTACCAGACACATTTCAAGTTCGACTTCTTCTATCCTTTCAACCATTAACACAGTCATTCACACTTTAATCTCTGTGCAAACCTTTCTCTGCCTATCTCAGTGAGAACACATTGAAGAGTACCAACTATTCCAGTGGATACACCAGTCCCTCAATGCACTACAAATAAAATGACACGAGTATGTACATAAAGCTAAGTATTTCACACAGGAATGATGAGCCTTCACCATATTTCATAATATATTTTGCATTTAAAGAAATTTGCTTCTCAGAAGCAATTCAAACCATCTAATAGTAAATTTTTTTTTAAAATTTTTATTTTTTGCACAGTTCTCCTATGTATTCCAGTCGAGGCCTATACTATAGACCTTACACAGACAGGAAGCAGCTTTAAAGTGTATGGTATGGCCACAGTCCTATAGTAATGCTCACAGTCAAGTTCTCACGCTGTCATCCCTTCACGACACGGCTTGCAGGTGGAACACAGGTCTGGTCTGCAGCGCGCAGGTCTCAGTTTTGGGTAATGTCTGTGTTGCTGAGGCGTGGAGCCCATGGCTGTTCCTCTTCAGTAGTCACCTGGATTTTACTTCCTTGCTCTCAGGACTCTGCTGACTGAAAGAGTCTCGTATCTTAACAACTTCTGATGCACACAAGTGTCCGAAAGACTTGGTGTACCAGTCTGGCATGTGGCCCCTGTTGTGTGCAGGAAAAAGTAATGATAAGGAAGGTACCAGTGACTTTATGTATTTTCTTAGTCACAATCAAATATATATCTAGCTGGTTAAATGCCTGACCAGGAAATCTCCTTAGTGCTGCTTACTGTGCAGCTCAACCTTACTAATATACGGATTTGCTCAAAACCAAGTTTGCCACAGTAAGGAAAAGTTATGGAAAGTTTTGTGACAACCTGGTCCTCTTTACTACCTTAATATTAAAATTAACATGTCCTTGCATCCAGATATGACTGTCAGAGGAAGGGGTGGGGTTGTATACCAATAGTGATGGTGGAGCACATACTGCAGGCTTCTAATGCAACAAACTATACCTGCTGCCAGACGTGCTCTGAAGCCAACTTTCTGTGACATCTCAGAGACCCGTGTGCTTGTCTTTGAGAAGGATGTACTACTGGCCAAGCTAAAGTCTGTTGAACTGTCTAAGTTTTCCACTGACCACACTGAAACTATACAAGAAAAGTGACCACCTCCAAAGGACAAAGTGGGATTTCCTACCTTAAATCAATTCTGCACATGTAGGTAAGTTTTGATTTTCCTGACCCGCAGGGCTCAATCAGATACCTCGACAGGAGCACATTGACTCTAACACCTGCCACGGGAGCGCGGTCGTGGTCCACTGAGGTTGCTAGAAGCACACAAGCTCCTTTGGGGAAGTTTGTCCTCCATGTTCTAACAAAAAAGAACAAAACCGAAAATCTTTTATTTGACAAACAGTAATGTAAACATCCAATAAGAATTCAAATTAGGCACAAATAGATATTTACCAGTATAGATGACATTATAAAGAAATAGGCAAGGCTGCCATATGTGTAGGATATAAACATCATTGCATATGAAAGTCTTACCTTAAGACTACGAAGTCCCTGGCTGGATGAGGTGCCATGCTGTTCTGGACATACTGGTATATATCTGTCTGGCTATCCAAAGGCTCAATTACTTTTGACTCTATAAGATCTTCATCCCAAAGATGCTGCTCTTTAAGTAAACGATTTAAAACATCCTCTGGTGTAGCTGAGATTTCAATGGTAGTTTTCCATAATCGGAGTGGGGGACCTTCGCACACCTGGGGAAAATTAACAGAGTCCTTAGTTTTCCTCTTCCTTACACTTTCTTTTTCAAGTATATTTTTTAAAAATCTTGTTGAAACACTTCTCCATCTGCTAGTTCTGAGATGTACAAGATCAGAGATGAGAAACTTCCTACTGCCTGCATAGTGACTCAGCTTGTTAAGGCTTTGCATGCGTGAGTGAAGGCGTGTAAATTCAACACAGTGAACATTCCTGAGCTGGATAAACAGAAGAACACAAATCAGTGCATGTTAGCAAACTAGTGCTGAAAGACACTGTATTTTTATATGATGTGCAACTGCATCAAAAGATTAAGATTTTTTCCTAATATCTATCTGCAAAGTAAAGATGTGTACTGAACCCTCTATAATATCCTATGTCACAAGCGAGCTAAAACCCAGAGCTGTAGTGTGAGTGACAGGGTGCATACCTTCTTGTATGCCAAGTCTGCTTGCTCTGACGTGGAACAGCTGACCCAGCCTTTAAACTTCTCCTTCATCTCCTTGAGTAAGTCATCCACGCAGTCCTGGAGGTAGCAGTGGTAGTCAGAGGGCTCAGTGTTGCTGCTGCTGCCCCGGAGCTCCTCCAGGCTGAGGGGACGCAGGTCCTGCTCTGTGTACGAGTTCCGACCCCTGCTCATTTCTTCAGGTATCTGAGGGATGACAAGGGTGAAATCATCCTCTTGCAGCTCTCTCCCCAGATCACTGCATTAGTCTGGCAGCCCAATAGCCATAAGGAGCTGTGTATGTTAGTTTTGTAAGTGATGAGATGTGCATGTGTCAGGTTAAGCAATCAATATGAAGAAATGCCAAAATTACATTTGTGACTTTGATTTAACTCAAAATGGTCTCTCTTTTATGGGGTATCTTATTTTATTCTGTGGAGTGTCCCCCTTTACTACACAACTAGATTCATTCCCACAGCACAGTTTATCCTGCAAACTGAAGGAAGAAGGAAACAGTTGTCAGCTGCAAGAAGAGAGACAGGCACGTCTTCAGTTGAGGGCTCTGAAAAGATTTGATGACAGTGAGGAAAACCAGGACTCGACTTGTCTGGTTCTCCATCGCAGGCCCTAGAGGGAGCGTGCTTTAGTTCCTACAGACCCTTCAACCTATGGTTTGACAGTGTTACATTCCAGGATGCTTTTGTGGCCTGTCTTGCTAACTCTTGGGAATTTAAGTACAAAATGAGCACTGAAATTCCTGGAAATAGCTTCTTGCTTTGTAATCGGAGCTGAGGTTCACAGACCCTCACGGCTGCACAATAAAATCTTGAAAACGTATTTCAAATGCAGCTTGGATGCAACAAAAATGTGACAAACCCCACAACTGTCTCCTGACTTTAGAGCACCAGTGCCAACAGAACAACTCTCTTCTCTTCTAGCACCACTTCTAATTCATGTATGCTCACAGACCAGGTTTTTAAAAAGCTGCTTATCATGTGTTGAACTCCATTAAAATAAAGAGACACTCCTAGCTTTCCATTATACAGCAGATCTAAGACATGTTGATCAATATTCCACCCATCAGTTTTGTAAACAGGTGTTTTACCTGAAAGAGTTTCTTGCATTCAGCGATCATATGAGCTAGCCCTTGGGTTGCAGCCAGATTTTCATTTAGGTCCTTTTGATCGGGTTTTCCCAGGCTTGGTTTTCTTTGCATCACCCTTCACAGGGAAAAAGGGCACACACATACACAAATCCAGTTACTTGTTGCAGGGCAAGAGACATGTTTGGGAAGAAAACAGTAGGATTCCCAAATTTGCTGGTAATTTAGAGCAGTGCTGCCTGGTACCAAATATTGGCATGGTGTTGCCAACTTCTCTTGCTACTCTTTCTAAACCTGTTCTTTGGAATCCCCTCCCTCCACCCCCATTTTTTTCCCTCTTATGAGCTTTTTTATATTTTAACAAATCTCCAGCAGAAGGTAGGATCCCATAACTGTTCTACAGCCAGTGCTCTCTGAGGTGTCCGAGGTGATCACAGCTGGCAGGATCAAGCCTAGACCGTGCCTAGACTGTGATGTTGCACATCCTGCCAGCTGTGCTACAGGACTAGCAGCAGTGAGCCCTGCTCCCAGAAACGTACCTTGGGGAAGAATTCTCTCTTTTGAGAGTGTTCAAGTGGAAGAGGGAAGGTGCTAAGCAGACAGCCAGGTTTGTTGGTGTCATCTGGTTTTCCTTCACTGCAGCTGTGACATCACTCAGGAAATAGAGAAGAATCTGGAGGACCTCCCTGTTCTCGTCAGGTAAAAGCATAATGGCAGCCTTGATAGCCTGGAGACGCTGATCCTTTGGCACATCTGCATAATATTAGTAATTCGCTCATCAGCCCATTGATTTTCCATACACACAGCATGAATACATCCCAAAGCAAACTCCAGCTTCAAATATTTGACTCGAGTTTGAAGTGATTTCCTTCAGGATGCATACCATTTGTAGGAAGCAGGAAGGAATTTTCTTTAACCCACTAGTTTAACTACCCTCAGCTATTTCCTGCCTCACAAGAAATGCAAGCAAGAAGCTGTGCCTAGGCCAGAGTTAATTTTAGATTTAGCTTCAACAGCTACATGCTCCCACAGATGCACTAAAAGGACAGAAGCCTGGAGTCAGGCAGGGAACAAGCAAACAGAGTCCAGCCAATTTAGAAGTTCTTCGGCTTGCAAAGAAATTTAAAACATGAATGCATTTTAGAATAGGTAAATTAATTAAATAAATTAGCTAGCAAACCTTTTCAGCAGTGATGTCATAAAAGATCCAGAAAGTGCTTTACTGAACACAGAGGGTTACTTTATTGAGCAGATCATTCAAAGTCATGCGGTGGAAAAAGAAAGTCAATGCTGTGAAGCCCCATACCATTAAACAGCTCCTTGGTTACGAACAACAAACAGCCACTGGAAAAATTTGATGTGTCTTTTATACAAGCTTTGTCCTCCAAACTTGAAAGGAACAGAAAATGAAATAACCCAGACCAGATCTGCTTCTTATAAAGAGATTTCCAATAAGCCACCTCTGAAGACAACATCAGAGTCTGTGTCCTGGAGCATTTGTATCATCACGAGCAGCCCACCACCCTCACTGCATGTCTCATAATACACATGGTGCTACCCAGATATTTAACTGGTATTTGCTTTGGGCTTCAGCAACCTTGTAAGGCTAGCAAGTGAGTTTAGAAAGCAGTTTTAAGCAAAAATCCACCATTTTCCATGCTCTCCTCTCAATCAGCTCAAAGCACATTTAAGCCACGTGCATTCCAGTGTGCAGCCTGGCGCATAGCACCAAAGCAAAGGGAAATTTTGCCATTTGCAGGGAAGCAAAATTTACAGCTGTTTTAAGGCTCTTTGCTTTACAGAGAGATAATACTTCTCGACCACCTCTGGGAATTCCTCAGACCTACCGCCTGCAAAAGGAAAGCAACAGATACTCCTTCAATGCTTTGTCAAACTTTTTTTGGCTCTAAACCCACAAAGCTGCTCTTTAATAAGCATGGAAGTGGAGAGTTTGATTAATTTTCTCCATAAACCTGCTTGGGAATCCAAACACACACAAAAAACGTGCACTGAAAAAATGGTCTGTATGATATTTTAAAACGTCATCTCCACCTATAGAGCTCTGAAGGAAATTCATGTAACCTTTTTGTAATTATTTATTTTCATAAACTCCATTTTTTGTGTGATTTACTCTGAACACTTGTGTTTATTGTGCTTATCTGTAAAGTAGCTAGAAGTTAGTAACAGAAAAGCTTACCACTTAGAGGTTCTTTTTAAACAGTTGAGGTGAAGGATAGCAGAAAATGAATGATAAGAAAACAAAAATTTTTGGTAGCCTTGCCAATCCCCTCAAAAGCCCCAAACTCTCTTCATGTAGTGTTTCCTCTGCTTGTCTACTTAGCCACATTAGACGTGGCTTATTTTCAAACCATAATATCAAGTATGGTCAAAGAAGAGAGGAAAATTTAGAGCAAGTGATGGAAGATTTATATTTGTTCCTGAACTAGAGAGAAAGGTGAAATTAAAAGAACTTGTACTATAAATTGTTACAAAACTACAATATAAAAAATCCATTCTTTATGAGGCAGACTGAAGTATAACAGTTACCGGGGAAAGGCAAAGACCAACACAGGAAACACGTGTAGTGCCCAGAGTGGCAGTGCTACAAAGTTCCACCCCTGCTACACAAACGACCATTTGCTGCAGAAATCTCACTACTTACATTGGTATATCTGTAAGAAGGTCTCGGAGAGCTTGTTGGTCATGAGAGGCTCAGGGAGATCACGGAAGAATTGCTTTAACATGTCTGCTACATCATAGGCAGACTGGCCTTCGTAGTTGACGCTGTCTGTGGAACTCTCGTTCATTTGACGTAGAGCCTGAATTCTTGATTTGACTCCAGATTTCCTAAACAGCCCAACCTAAATATATGTATAAAAGTAAATATATTTATAATGAATCCAGAAGATCTGAAATCTAAGCATGCTCTTTAGCTTCTTAAGTATGGGTTCTAATTTCGTGGAAAGCTTTCCATGCATTAGTTATCGATTTTGTCCTGTTTTGAGTCTACTTTTTTCAGTCTGACCCAGGAACAATAAAAACCAATGGAAAGCTGGGCTTTGGGGGGTGCATGCATGTGGAATAAGAGTCTAGCAAAACACACCTGATCCAGACAGTGGTTGCGGAGGTACCGCATGGCTTGCTGAATGCTCTGGGGAAGAGGCTGCCCCGTGCGCTGCACATTCACTTGCAGTGGTACTCCAAAGACATTTCGGTCTTTATAATCTGGCACCTTTATTCTTTTCATAAATTTTGGCACTGCCCTATTTAAGCAAAGGGAATGACACATTAAATTAAACCTCTGTTGACTATTTATCTTCTGTATTTCCAGTAATTCAGAAAGTAAGTGAAACACTTTTAGTAACATGAACAATGGTGACAGTATAAATTAGCTAATCCACTCAGGGCTGGAAAGGGTGAGAGGAAAGAAAACAAGAGTTTCTCTAAGAGAAAGGCTTGACATTTGGGGCAGTATGCTGCCTCTAAGTATTAATGTGGTGCTACTCCATCAATGTTAGGAGGACGAAAGCTACAGGGTAAAACTGCAGGGGCCAGATTGAATTGCAGAAGAGTCAAAATAAATCTTGCGGTCAGTGACCCCTTATAACACTGCTTCTTTAGGTTTCAGGAAAGATGGGCATTTGAACAATGAGCTTTTGTATGTCAACTACTTGTTCTGCAAAGTCCTCAAACTGGGTCCACCACCCACGAGTGTGCAGAACAGCAGGAAACTGATGTAATACATTTGAGTTTGTCAGCTAAAAATTTCAGCTCTATAAACAACCCTTTTGAGGGACCCCCCTCCTTGCCAGCCAGTGACTTTTGTTACCCCCACCTCCCACTCCAGTTTCATTGAGAGGCCTTTCCATCTGCTTATGACTCCAAGGAAAAAGTTACTAAACACAAAAGAATGATTTACCCCTGGGTCCCCCAGAGTATTGGTTTCATAAAGTGGAAAAAAAGGCACAAAAATGTGAAAATATTGAGGTCATTTTCCTAAACAGGGAGGAAAGCTAATGTCCAGTGTAACAACTAGTAGGACACAGTAGCACTGAAAACAGGGAGACATTTAACATTTTAACATACAGTACAGCTATACAAACAGTGCATTGGATTTAAAGCTGACTAATCTGTTACACAGTAAAACAGAACCAATTTGTATTGCCATACAGTTAAGTTTAGGGCATTATTGATACACGTATGAATAATACTTGCTTTGTCAAAAAACATGCCAATGGAATGTGAAAAAACACATTGCGATCTCCACTGAGAATCTGAAGCATGCAGGGATAACTGGTCAATACTTATTTCTGTCTTTCAGAACAAACAACTTCTGTATTTAGAAAGACTGACATAATAACAGCCTTTGAACAGGAGGTACTTTGATGCCGAAGCTAAATACTCTCTGTGACTCCTGGGGAAGGGAGGAGGCTGGCCTGTGGTAGGGACAAGAAAAATTTTATTTGCGTCCATTGCATCCTGAAGGTTACACAGGCTGTACTGCAGATACAATAATAAAAGAGCTTTCTATTTCATTCTTCTGACAAAAAATATTCAACTGGGTTACAAACACCTGGCCACAGCAGAAACTGCTGCCCAGAAAAAACTCCATGGTTCTCCCAACCTGTATTCTTCTCTCTATCTCTTTTGCAAGCTAACTGATTTATAGTGCCTTAAAAAAGGAAAACAAAATTTTGGCTAGTGAGATACTAGAATTAAGAGAAATTTACATTATTTAATTACATAATTATGTAAAGGGAATAATGCAAATATTTAAGAATAACTGAAGAAAAGTTAAGATTGGCTGCAATTTGTGCCACTGCTTGCTAACTGCCTCAATAAACAAGTGGTCCTTTTGCTATAGATACTGAACATCTTCCCATTAGAAAGATGGTCTGTACTTCATTTGCTTTGGTTCCCTCACACGTCCCCATAAACACATCTCTCAAGTCTAACAGGATTACATTTACGTAAAAGATTAGTGATTTTAGCCCCGTCTTAGGAAACCACAAATCACTGTCAGCACAGGAAGAAGTGCAAATATGCAAAAAGAGGGATTAGAGGGATGCATTGCGTCTTTCCAAATGTTGCTTGGGACAAGCACAACCGTCATGCTTGCATAGTCGGGCTCTCTACACACAGAACTGTGTCCTTACCAGCTGAAACCATGCTTGTTGGAAGGTGTGTACTTCTCCAGGAGAGCAGTCAGCTTCAGGAGAGAGTACTTCTGCAGCAGGTTCATCTGTGCCACAGACTGGCAGTTGATCTGCAGTGATGCCGAGCTGAGGCTGGGCCGGTGGGAACTCTGGAAGCTGTGCCACCTTAGCTTGTGCCTGTGGAGAAGATTGGAGACAGAGAAAGGGCAGGTTACTGAAATGTCTCTGCAAGACACGTGCAGACATTACTGCAAATGTCCTGCTGAGATCCCTGCCCTTGGCAGCTGCATTCTTCTGAGATTTCACAGGCATCAGCCAGCAGCGTCTCTGCCTCACCTGGTGTGATGCAGTATGTGCAGGTGCTTCAGTTGGGAATGTGCACTCTGAGCTGACCCACAGCTCAGTGCGAGCTACACAGCCTTGCCCTATCAGATATCCTCCAAGGGCTCCAACACCCTTCTCCTGAAGTCCTTTCAGTATTATGGCAGTGGGAATTAAAAAACTCCATTAAGAAAAAATGGCATGAATTTTTAAGACACATCAAATAGGAGCCCTGCACTTCTAAAAGTCCCATTAAGTCTATACAAGCAGCTGTAGATGACTAAATGATTTGCACCACTTTTAAGGAAAACTGGAAACAAAGCTAGAAAGAATTAAAATCCTTGCTCTACTCACAATACAAAATACAGTCATCCATCCCATTGTAAAACTCCCAGCAGAATCTGGAGGCCACTAGAACTCCCCCAGTCACCCACTGTGCTACAGTGATCAAGAGAAAGTAAACAAGCCTTATTTTCCCCACAGATTTAGTGCCCTAGCATGCTATTAGAAACAGCCTGCTACTGAAAAAGGCAATTTTTTGAAGTAGTCTAAAAGTCAAGGCTTTTACTACAGACTGACACAAACCAGAACATATTCTTGGTTCTCCTAGCCAACTTAAAAAGTGATTAATCCTACTTGATGGCCCTCCCCTCCCATGCACCATTTCAGTTTGAAGGATTATTGTGCCCCAAAACTGCCTTAACATTGCTTTTTCAATGACAACTCAAGCTCAACATACAAACACACGGCTATGAATTGTAGGAACCACCAAGTCTTGCACAAATACTTCCCTTGCCCATAATGGTTTTGGGAAGCAATGGAACAACACGTGTGCTTGAATGGCCATAGCTTCTACTGCACCTTAACTAAGAGTGGTGCAGCTACTATAGAGCCACTTGGTCTGGAGGGGACATCCCCAGGCCACCCCAAGTCCCAATGCTCGTGGTCTCACCTGCTGGACCGTGTCAGCGATGCACCCACCCCAGAGTCTCTCCTGTCCCGGATCCCTGTGGGCTCTTCTGTTTCATTCAGCGAATTCCCTGTACTGTCAAGGTCACTTGGTGTTCTTCGATCATTATCTACATCAAGGTGAATCTGCTTTGGAGAGGAAGGACATGGGGAGATGGAGTCGAGTGCTGAGTCAGAGTCCCCTTCATCTGAGAACTTCTCTGACCACTGGTTCACTATTCTCTGCATCCCTTTGACATGGTATAGGATGTCATCTAGTTCTGGGAATATGTCTTCATTTTCGAGGTCGGCCAGGTCGCTTGTACTGGAATACAGGATCGAACCTGGCACGTTGTCGTAAATACTCAGGCGGCTGCTCACTGAACTGGAGGAGTTGCGCCTTTTTCCCATGCCTAGCTCTTTGGAGCTGTCGCCACTGTTCTCCCTCCGGAGGGTGAGGTGGCCATGTCCATGGAAACTCCCTGTCCTCCAGTTAACAGAGGTGTTGCTTTCTGTTGGGGAGAAGTTGCCATTGGAGAGTGCTTTGGGAAAAGTGCCAGGCTTATGATCCTCAGGGATAAAAAACACGGTGTCTTCCGCAAAACTGCCCCGGTTCTTGAAGTTCTGCTCCATCACATCGCTGAACGTTGACTGATTGAAGGGGTCAAAGCCTTCCAGGTACATGCCCACCCTTTTATTATAGGCACTGAGGCTGCGTGTTCGTGTGACAGGACTGGGTGTGCTGACAGCACTGCTCGTCTCAGACTGACTACTGCTGCTGCTGGTCTGCGTGGAATTGGAAACGCTCCTCTTTCGTACCATAGGGAAGTTGATGTGATTGCCGTTGAGGGCAGAAATCTCCACGCAGTTAAGTTGTTTCAGTTTATCTTCATCCATGCCCTCCTGCAGGATTGGCCCACTAATAATCAGGCCAAGCTTTGAAGGAGCTTTGCTCTTGCCATGGTGAGAACTCTTGATTTTAAGACTCTCCATTCTCTTGAGCAGGCTCTTTGTTTTGGACTTGGCATTTTTCTCGTTGGCTTTTGTGTTGAAGCTGAAGCTATTCAGTTCCCTGGGCGAGGGCAGGCTGCTGAATGAGTCATCGTTGGCTACAAAATTGCTCGATGAACAAACGCTCACTACCGAGTTTGTCCTGGTGGTAGACGCCTCGCTCTGCAGGGTTGGTTGGTGGCTGCTGGTGCTGCTGATGCTCAGAATAGAAGCCACCTCCTGGCGTTCGCTGAGGTCTGTGAGCACGCTCTCATGGCTTGCTGCGTTCGTAAGGTGAGGAGCTTCTGGGGACGGGATATTCAAGTCTGGTTTTGGGGGGAAGACGTCAAACTCTTCAAGCCTCGACCACCTCTTGCTGTCCCTCTGAAAAGTCCATTTGCCACTTATTGCACAAGGTTCATCTTCATCTGAATCTTCACTCTGCAAAGAAGAACCCTGAAAGTATTGCTTGCAAACTGCTCAAACAGCAAAGGCAGTTGCATTTAAATACAATGTCCACTAAACTGCTTTAAGCATGACCTTGTTCTCACTGAATTTAAAGTGAAAACAGTCTTTTACTTCAGGGAGAGGAAGATTAGGCCATAAAGCCTGTCACGGGAAAAGATAACATGGTACAGGCAATATATTTTAACAGTTTTTAAATACAAAAGATATACCGTTCATAAAAAGAAACAAACAATACAATCTACTTTAAATTGTTCTATTTTAAAAACCCTAGTATCCATAGACTTTTAATTAATTGGTCACAGTGGATAGCCCTCACATCAATGGAAATTCCTGGCATGCATAACATTTTAAACTGGAGTCAGTCAGGGGTTGGGGTCCCTCTGGACTCTCTCCAAAGCTACACTTTGTTGATAGTGGCTATATGTTTATACTCCTCTTTGCAATTATGAGATGTTTCTCATACATTCTGAATTTTAGTGGCTTAATTCCTTACCCATTCGGGAACTCTGAAAAGCCTCCTCACTGTGACTAATGAGACAGCAAAAGAAGCCCTTGCACTGCAAGAGTGTGATGGCTCCAGGCTCTTACCTGGTCCACTCTTCCTCCCACAGGCTAGCAGCTAACATTTTAAGAATGTTCTGTGAATTCTCTACTTCAGTCTAGCTTCAGGCAAACTTTAACACTCGTAGATAGTGAGCAGCAAGAGCTCACTGACAGTGAAGCACGTAAGTAAATTGTAAATAACATGTTTGATGTATGAGTAATGCTTAGAGTACAATTACACATACATCAATTACGCCTACAATCTCTTCATCTAAATAATGAAAGGGAATGATCCTGACATATTTGGTCTTCCAAATATATGGAAAGTTTCACACTGGAAAAATAAAACCAGTGAAGATATTTTAATATGACACCGTGAAACCACAAAATAATCTTTGGTGTTTAGAGTAAGGAACACTAATTGCCACCCAGTTCCATGAATTTCACTTCATTTGTTTAATTTGCTTTAATTTAAAAACAAACACATATGCATACCCGCAACTGTAACTATTTGTGTGCCAAGAATACAAACATTTATTCTCTGAAAAACAAGTAAATTATTCATATTTCAAATAGTTTATGTATGCTTACTTCAGATCCTGATCACCTCCTAGTTTTTCCTTTTTCTTTTTTTTTTTGTAATAGGACATTTCAGCAACTCAGGAAAATAAGTGAAATTCTGTATTTATTTCTTATGACCAAATACACGAGACACAGAGCGAGCATCATTTTCTTTGTTTCCCAGCTACTTTTCCCAAACTACTTTTGTCCATGACTCAGATGAAACCCCAAGAATTCTAGCTTGCTTATTTAAAGTTTTCAGGAGGAAAAAAGTCATCTGAAACTGCCAGTGGATAATAATGATGGTTTGGTGGTGAATGAGATTTGATTGGAAGAAAAAAAGGAGCAGTAAAGTGATTTCAATTTGCAAAGAAGTCAGTGGAAACACAAAGAAACATATGTTTCCGGCAGCACAAATTTTCCCTAGTGCTAAAAAGCTTTAAAGTATTGAATTTTTTTACATCAATAACAAAAGGGAATAGGCTCCAAGTCCATCTGCCAGAACATGGCTGGTGAATGAAATTCAGGAAGGACTGAAACAAAAGGTAAGAGGCAGACTCTGGAAGATCTGAGGTTTGGACCTGAAGTCAGGTCTGGTCTGACCTCTAATACCAACACTGATCATTCCAGTGTTAGCAAGGTTCAGGAACAAGGATGAGAAATCTTCTGGTGGTCATAAATGGCAATCCAGCTGTCTACCCCTACTTTTAAGGAGCTCCTACATATGCTGCCTCAGAGTGTTATCTTCTGGAGCCTGGATGCTCTTTCCAACATACCTCAAACAGATAGGGAAAGAGGGGATTAATTCCTGGTAAACAACCTCAGAGCATTTGTATGCATTCTTGTTAAGGGTAGGGCAGCATTGTATTGCCTTAACTCAGCCATCTTTATCTGCAGTTGTCATATCCCAGAGGACGGTATCAATTACTGATCCCTCCTAGGACACACACATAGTTTTAAGACAGCTATTGAGTGGTGCCTTATTAGCAAGTCAGTACTACCTGACTGAAATTACAGTAGATGCTCTCTTATTTCTCACCCCGCTCCACAGGAATCCTGAAGATTCAGGAAACACTTCTAATTCCTGCTGAGCTCCCTGGAAACATGCAAACTTTCTGAAAAGGTAGCTGCAGTATTCTGAAAAGATACTGGAAAGGAAGCAACGTGCCTAATCCTTTCCCTTGCAGGCCAAGCACAGTCTAACTGATCTAATAAAACACAATTCTAACATGATGGCAGAGAACCAAAACTGAAGATGACATCAAAGACAGTGGTCTAACATTAAGGTCAGCTCACTGTGGCCACCAAGCCTACTCTATACAGTCCTGCCCGAGTGCAGGCAATAGGCTACAACACCAACAGCCTCCCCGGCAGAGAAGCCTAGTGCCTTTCACACTGGAAGCAGCATCCCAGGGAAAAATTTGCTAGACAACATTTACCCACTGCCAAGCCTTGCAGTTTTTACTTCGTGAGAACTCAAAACGAAATGTAAGCAGATTTTTTACTTTTTTACTGTGTCCTTGCCAGGTTCTACTCACGTGTAATCCTAAACTGAAGCTAAACAATCTGCTAGATATTTTTTTCAGTTTTATTAACACACAATGCTGTAACAGAAGACATTAAATGAACTTACCCTTTTCCTGTGGGGACTAATTTCTAGCTTCATCACTGCACATTTGTTTAAAGTATTTAAGCGCCTGCAAAGAGCAAAGGAAACCATATTAAGAGAATACTCCAGTGTTTTGACACAGGCTATTCCAGTTCAAAGCTTTTGTGAAGGCTGTCCCCAAACTGCTCTGCATACAAATAGCCACAAGCAGAGTTTCAATTAGAGCCCTAATTTACTTAACTATTAACCCATTACTTTTGGCTGTACTCTAACTTCAGAGGGAGCAAAGGATGACTATTTGCCGCAATTACGTGAACCAAAGTAAAGAGAAGTTAATGGAAACTTGGATTAAATTGAGAAGTACATCACATCCTACAAATTATAATAATTACATTTGTTATAAATAGCAGACATCCAAACCCTGAAACAGTCAACCTTGACAGACTTAAAATAACAGAAAAATCTTCCAATTTGACACTGTAAACATGCGACTATATTTTAAAAAGCATGCTGCTTTAAAATTGTACTTCATTAGCTGAAATTTCCCAGAGGAAAACTTATTTTCCACTAGATGCTTATTTTGTTTTTGAATAATGATTATTTTCAATACAGTCCTGGGACAAGACAACTTGTCAGTTTAAAGAAAAAACAACCAGAACACAGACCCAATTTCTGCTTCCTAAATGGAAAGTCTCTTTCATATATAAAAACATTTTTCTGAAGGACTAAAATTTAAACAAAAATTAATTGCTGCAGCAGCAATAGCTAACCAGCCTCCTTGTGAAACGTGATAGCAGTCTGGATGCATATCTTCAAGTACTGTATCAATACATATGAGCATTCCTCTATTCCTCAGTGAGCTAATGATCTGGTAGGTATCCCTAAAACAAACAAAAAATTTTCTGTCTTCTTCGCTCTTCCCCAGACACTCAGTGTGCAGGGCCAAGCACAAGCAGCTTGAAACACAGTAAAAGTCGGCGCTATTTGTGACACAGCTCCAAGGCAGGTCAGGCCCAGCTAAATGCAGGCTGCTGTGGTCTCCTGCCCTTCTCCATGTCCTTGCCTCCCCAGAAACTGCTCCAAGGACATGCTTCAGCTAAAATCTGTACTGGTAGAGTGTGGTTAGAGAACTGCCGGTGGTATGGCAAGGCAAAAGGAAGAAACAGGCTGGGCACAATGCAGAAGGTAGAAAAACTGAAGCAGCAGCTTCATGGAAGTGATGGCTTAGTCCCGTGTCAATACTTCCACTCATGAGACCGTACTGTGGGTTGGATGAGCCAAACTAACTGAGCTGAAAACCAATCTTTCAATATTTCTTGGAGTTGAATTTCCCCTGAGCTGCGTGAAGAGTCATGTGTGCAGGGAGGAGGCACAGGAACAGGGCCACCCCTTTCCCTCAACTGGAGCATAGCCCAAATTCAACAGCAGCAAAGCTGAGCTTTAAAAAGCCTTATTCATTCCAAAGGAAGTTATGTAATTTTCACATAATAATTTATCTGAGCAAAGTGTGAAGAAGAGCCTGTATCTGCAGTTTTGAAAAACTAAAAAAGAAAAGAAATGCTGATGTGCCTTATCGCTTCAAATGAATTTTGTCAGATTCATGATACTTGCACTTGAATGCAGAAAATGTGTGCACAGGGAGAATTACTAGTTTCTTCTCTTTTCTCTTGCCTTTTATGTACAGGATTGGCTGCAGATGGTATTTACACAGGGCTTGATCCTGAAGCCATCAAAGAAAATGGGAAAGCTGCTACTGATACTTTTGCTGCAAGCCATGAAGTAAAAAAGAAAAGGCAGTTTGATCTATAATTAGACCCAGCCACAACACAGCAGAGAAGAAGGGAAACAGGAAGAATTGCCATGGGTCAAATAGTAGGGCAGTGGCAGGTTAGAAAAGTTATCCAGATCTCTCCTTTTTATTCAAATTTCATCTTTGCTCTGAATTTAGAAGGCAAAAGGCTCAGGCCTGCTGGCTGCAGCTGGTGGGCACATGCACAAGTCCAGTGAATTCAGAGGAATTGTATTTACGGTGCGGGTGAAGGGTGAATGTCCCATCTACATGCTGCACAAAAAACTGTTTGGTTTTTTTCAAGAGGCCACACAAGCATTAGAAAGCTGCGTCCATCTCTGCTATAAACACATTCTCCTCTCAAAGTTCTGGACCTCAAGACCAGAAAACATTAAACTGGTTTCAGTTCTATATTGTGTAATAATTTACAAATTTCACAGTGTTGCAACCTTTGACTTATGCAGAGAGAAGTTACCACTGAATCCCTGGATCAGGCTTTATCTAGCTCCAGCCTGTCTGACCACTAATAAAGACAATCTCTGATTTCACAAAGATTACATCCCCAGACTTCTCTCCTACTCAACTAAAACCCCTGAAATAGGTGGGAAAGGGTAGAGCAAAGACCTTTATTGCCACAGAGGGTATTTAAAAAAAAAAGTCTCCTGGCAAACTCCTCACAAAAATTAGTACGAAGGTAAGATAAGGTAACCTCCAATGAATGAGGTTAAATTCAATAGCTGTGAGGCAAATAAAATCTGTTACATATTTGACATGGATGCATCTCAAAACCAGTTTCCCTTTTAAAATCTAAATGCTCTGCAGCAACTGTCTCAGGTCTGCAACTTTCATTATATACATCACATGTCCTGCTTCAACTCCTGCTCAAATTCAGGAGTGCCGAGGTCCTTGAACTACACATCACTGAAAACAGTGCAATATGCAAAATTACCTTCCAAACACATTAGTGAGTCAGCAAAGCTAAGCTTACCAAGTTTAGTTTGTCAGGATGAGATTTACTTATACAATTGTCATTAACCTTCACATATGCTTTGCAATACTTTTTAAGCATATAAGTACACATTAATGTTCAACAGATCTCATCAAATTGATGCCTAATAAACCACAGTTTTCTCTTCTGGGTCTGGACCTTCTCCTTTGTCAACTCCACTCCCAGGTACAAGTTCACTTATCATTTCCTTACTGACAGTCAGCAGACCTGCCTCATTCTTTGGCGCTGTCTTATTCTGCCCAGACCTGTCTCAGTGACACCTTCCTGAAGACAAGATGGGAGACGGAGGGACGGGGCAGGATTGCTGCAGACAGCAGTTACTGCCACTTTCACTGTCTGGCTGTCTCAATCTCAATTTCGACTATGCCTCCTACCCTGGCTACTCTCTAGATGACTGTCTGGATGACAAGATAATATTCTTTCCCATCATTTACAGAAATGTCTTTGAGCCAGCCCTCTCTATACATCTTCACATCCAGATGCTATCTTACTCCCATGGAGCATTCTATCTCCAAGACATCACTTTTCCTCACTGTCCATGGACTTCTACCTCAGCTCTCACTCTCCTTCACCCCAGTTCTGAAAGGCCCTTCCTCCTGAGGGTGACCAAGACAGCAGGATCTCCCTCTCCGTCCTAGACCCCGAGTCAGCCCTGAGTGGCAACTACACTGGCAGCCTGAACCTGCTGCACCCAAAACATGAGGCACTGGAGCTTCTCTCAGAAAGCAATTTTACTAGTCTTCTCCTCAGAAACGGCCAAACTAATTTAGCCTGAACTTCTTTTAAGAGAGGCAGACTGAATGGGACACTCACTATGAAAAACTGTAGTGTGAACAGCTAACTTCTAAATTAAAATGTGGGTTTATGACGTGAAGTCTTTTATAAACTAGGTACTAGTCAGTTCTATGTTGGGTATAACCCCAGGTAAGTAATTTTGTTCTTATTAACAGAAGTTCTCACCCCATGCACTCAAATAAAGTGGTAACAATCCAGAATACTAGATTTATGCATTTTAAATTACAATTTTGAATTTGAGGAACTGTGTGATCTAGCTCTGAAGTTTAAAATATTTTCTTGATGGACCTAAATTCATTATTCCACTTATGGAGCAAATTCCAGCTCCATTATTCCTGTAACTAACTGACCATACAAGGGTCTTCTTGTCTTAGTGGACAGCCTCTACTTTGGCTCCTGGGGTTCATCTGCATGTTGTTCTGCAAAGGAGGTCAGCTCTCCACAGACCAGATGATACAAACAGTGAATACATTACAACCAATTTCTTGGATGAGAAGTCCTGATGATAATAGATTTAAGAAGCCTCTTGCATATATAATGTAATGGTTTCCTAGCTATGCATAAGGAGATTTGGAAGGATTTCCATCATGGCTTGCTATGTATTTTGCACTTAGCAACAACCTCTAGGATAAGCATGTTTCAGTACTTAGTTTCATCAGCACATGATGCAGCCAGTTATCCGCTGGAGATAAATTCCCAGTCATTAATCTACATAAAGTCCTAAGAAAGCAAGGCCAGCACTGGTTTGCACAGTCACTAAGAAAGCATCCAGGAAAATTGAAATAGGGTCATCACTCTCAGATTTTTAACCCTACATTTCATGGTAAGATCACTAAATGACATTTCTTAACCATCTGTTACTGAGTGCCATATGCTATCTCTGCAGTTCAAGTCCCAATGCATTTTTCACTTGAAAATTTTTCCATAAAAAACATGATGGGGTGAGTTAAAGTTAACTTAATTTTCCTGCTTATATTAATAAGATTATTAAATGATAATTAACAGTACTGTTCAGATGTAAACTATCATTGAAAATGCTTCAAACTTAAAAAAGAAATCCCTGTCACTGTGATTTCTGCAGTCTTTTTAAAAACAATTCTTTCACATGCAGTTATCAGAACAAGGTAATTAGAAATTCTGGGAAACACTGGCTGTTACACAGAAAAGCAGATTCTCAGCACAGACCACTTACTATTTTGTCACCATCCACTGTGTACAGTGTTCACTTAGCTCTGTGCTGAAAGTGCAAATAACTCCTAAAGAATTCTGATTTTCAGTCAAGAAACAGTGACAGACTTACAGTTGTGAAACTGTTCAAAGTCTTTACTGAGTAAACCCCTTTACTGTTTACACACTGACCGTGGCATGAGTCAAAATAAACCCAGGCTGCAGGCAGAAAGGCAGCATTCCAAACCATGTGCTTCTCCACGGTTTTTAATGAGCTTTGCAAAATTAAACAAGGTGGTGTGGAAAAAAACCCTAAAGGTGGAAATGTTGTGATAATGTACTGCTTTTGTCTAACACGCATGGTAAAAGGCCAAATTCAGACATCTGACATGGTCAACTGAATTACTTCAATTTTATTTTGAGGTGGTATCTGAATGTTTCTGGAGATACTTCAGTGTCAGTTTTAAAGTTATTTTGTAAAAGATAACTCTGATGCACAAGCCACAGGCTTCAGAATGATACAGTTCAGCCTTTAAAATCTTTGTCTCAAGCTACGGTAAGACCAGTGGGTTCTTACCTATAAATATTACACATGCATATTACACAGAAAACAATTTGAAAATGAAAACCTGTTATTTTACAATCAGCAGTATTATTACAGGCTTCCTATGTTCACAAAACAACTATANCAATTTTATTTTGAGGTGGTATCTGAATGTTTCTGGAGATACTTCAGTGTCAGTTTTAAAGTTATTTTGTAAAAGATAACTCTGATGCACAAGCCACAGGCTTCAGAATGATACAGTTCAGCCTTTAAAATCTTTGTCTCAAGCTACGGTAAGACCAGTGGGTTCTTACCTATAAATATTACACATGCATATTACACAGAAAACAATTTGAAAATGAAAACCTGTTATTTTACAATCAGCAGTATTATTACAGGCTTCCTATGTTCACAAAACAACTATATACATGTATAATTTTGGTTTTCTCACTTTTGTTAGAAATTGACAATGTGTACTTCCACTGGACACAGAACTTTTTACCCTCCTTGGTGTTCAGAAAAAGTGCTGTTTTTATGTATCATACTAACAGCAAATCTCACAGAGGTAAGGAGAGCACATTGCTACTTTCATCAGTGAGAAACAATCTGCTACCTTTTTCACCCTGTATAATTAATTAACCCCAGGTTAAAAAGTATTTTTGGAGGTGAGCACCAAATGCAAAATATGCTGCCTTGACTGTATTTTGTTTTCCTGGCGAGGGAAGACCATGCTTCTGGGAATCACCATTTATTTTCATTGCTGCACTTTCTGTTCAGTGACTTCACAAGTTCCAGAGCACACAAATAAGTAGACCAACGCATCATATTTAAATATCGATGGAATAGGTGTCCCACACTTGAGTAATGCACAGCTTGCATGAATTTAACATTAACGAGATTTTTCCCCTCCTAATGACTGGACAACAAATCTGTTTTCTTAGTTTGAAAATCTTGTAAATATTTCTGAAGAACTTTAAATTCCAGTCCCTCTCTTTCCCCTCCAAGTATGGCAGTGGCGGCATGAGAACACTATAAACTTAAAGCTATTCTTAAAAGGGTTTTGTAATTCATTAGAATTACTGACATTTAGAGTCGCAGACACCATGCATGCAGTATCCAAGAGCATTCATTTTGCAGGCAGTTTGGAAAGCTGCCATACTGAAGAACAGAGCCATAAAACTGCACTTATTTCCAGGTAATAGGAGATTGGAGAAGTTAAAGCTTTTTCTTTTGCCATTTAAGATTGCAGACTCACACTAGAGGAGGCAACTGATGGATGGATTAATGTTAGATGATGTCAGATGGGGCCATTGTGATTGCTTTTATGACCAAACTAGTAATGCTGGAGCTGTAGTTCTGTAAAAAAAGCCCTGCCACACGCCAGCAAGTCTTGCTCTCTCTTTTTCTCTACCTATCCCTTCTCCTGCTTCTGCAGCTGGCTGGGGGGTCCTGCCCCGCTCTTCACACTTACTGTGAACTTCATTACGCTTTTCCACTGATTTACTTTACTAACCCAGAAAAGGACTATCAAGACTCTTCTTCTGCGGTGAGCCAGTTGAACTGGTTTGTGGAAGGAGCCCATAAACAACACAGATAAGTTAATGTGAGCATGTGGCTGAGGGCAGGCCTGTCTTTGGAGTAGTGATAAACTATTAGATTCCCTTACATTATCCCTTTCAGCCATACCCACGTTACACAGGGTGATGCACTGAGGCCAGCATGAGGGCTTGTATACAGAGCACTTTGCATACACAGCATTTTGTTTGTATACACAGCTGTCCACCAAGGTAAGAAAGGAGAGTGATGGAGTGCACCAGCATCGCTTTGCTAACACTGCTTCTAAAACCCAGTTCCTGAGTGGGAATTGGTGCTGCAGTTGTATGTGCAGATGGCTATAGCCAGAACAGTTCTGCTTTCACATGCCTAACTAATTTGGGAATTAGGAAAGAAAGCAAACAAAGAAGAATAATAAAAAATACGCCTATGAAATCCCTTTCACAAAGATTCCTGCTACTCTCCTCCCAACATTTTTTTTAAATAAGATCCCCAAACATTACTTAGCCCAATAAAGTATTCTAATGAAAACCACATACTTTTCTGTGTTATTTTCCTGTTGTGCTTTTTCCAGGTACTTTCTATTACGCAGGAAGGGCTTTGTTTCAAAATGCAGTGTGGTTTTTATTCACCTACCTGCATAATGCCTCAATAGCATCTCTGTCCAGAAAGTCGTGCTCTCGCTTGACTAGAGCAATGTCAATTGGAAAAAGGAGATCTGCAGGAAAAGAAACAGATGGAATCGAAGTGACATTTCTTCCTCGTGATGCGTTATTTCAAACAACCAGCTGCCTCCAGTTGAGCTCATCAAGATGCCAGTGATTGGTACTTCTTAGGTAAACACATGCTATCACCTCAAATGCCAGAGGTGCTTCCTTTTCATCTACGAATTTTTGACATGCAGCCTTGATAACCAAAAGTTCATACACAGAATAGAGGAAAAATTATTAAAGCAGAGATGAAACAATGGGAGACAGAAAAAGGCAAATGCAAGCTTCCCTATCAGACATCAGAAGTGCAAACTAATTCAGGCTAGCTTTATTTAAAATAAAGATGCAATCTCCACCAAAGTACTAATATCTCACATTAAAGAAAAAAGGTCAGTAAATGCCAAAACTCTGTGAAAGAATGAAAAAAAAAAGCCTTTAATCTCCTTAGCTGTTAATCAAGCTATTTAAAAGTCTGACACTGTTACATTAATGAGATATGGCTTGAAACGAAAGCAAGCCAAGCTGCGTGGAGACCATACTACCTCCTTTCCTTAGGAGATTATTTAGGTAAACAACTGGGAGAGTGAGGGGGAGGAAACAGTGTTGGCAGAGAGCTGAAAATTTACTACAGCTCTGAAGCAGCAAACACACATATATTATTTACTGTACTCCACAGATTCCTGACTGTCATACAGGTCCTGATCTGGCATTCCTCGCACAGCTAAAACTCCCACCCGAAACCGCTGGTTCTTCAGGGCACACAGAAATACACAGTCAATCTATAAACAGACTGCTGCAGCTGCATACAATTTTCCTGATCCAAGTAACTTTCTATGAATTTTTTAGTTTCTAGAGACTGGGAAGAATGAGCTGAAACGAGGCAAAGAATTAAGACTGATACTAATTTTTAGAAAGGTATTTTCTATAGTAAGAGAAAATGAACTATATGAATTCTGTGAAATTCATTTTCTATAACAACAGAAGTGAATTCTACATCCTCATTTTCATAGCATTATAGAACAGTTTGGGTTGGAAGGACCTCAAAGTTCATTTAGTTCCAAGCCCTCTGCTATGGACAGAGACAACTTCCACTAGATCAGATTTCTCTAAGACCTATCCAGCCTGGCCTTGAACACTTCCAGGGACAGGGTATCCACACCTTCCACAATTGCCTTAGGAATACAAGTTCTGCAAAATGCTAGGAATTCTGTATTTTCTACAGAAAACTGCAGTTTTAGCAAAGCAACTGGCGAAGGTTCACTGATTAATCTCCCACATCAAATGTGCTCTGCGTGGGAACACCCCATATAGGCGACTTCTCAGAACTCTTGTACTATACCCAATTGATTCATAGGTCTCCCCTTCACTATTTTAAGTAGAAAGTGCAAGTAGAGAGGGTGAGCACATTGAACTGGTATTTTTCAGCACTGCTGAGGTAAGTTTTTCCACTGGGAAAGTTGTATCTTAGAATGTCCACAAGAGAATGTGGGAGAACTTAAGTGAGAGAGGTGACTTGAAAGAAGTCAATAGTCTGCATAAGAGCATTTTTTAACAGTTAATCTATGCTATTGCTAGCTTTGTTGTTGCTGCTGCTAGGGGAGGCTTGCAGAGGACAATGGTATATTGTTTTTCAGCAAGGACAGCTGTCTTTTCAATAGGTATGGCTGGCCTTGCTCTCACCGCTTCTCTCTCACCTCTGTGGTCCTTTTGATGTTAGACAGGACATGCTGTTACAATAGAAATTTCATGTAAGTTTAGAATCTCTAGGTAGGGCAATGTTTTCTGAATGCGAGTAATTTATTAGGGGATTTACAACTCAGTATAATTAGAAACCCACAAACCCACAAATTCAGCTGAAAGTTTTGTCTCAGTTGTAACAAAGACTGGAGGTACAGTTACAGCTCCATATCCCAAGAAAACCTTGGCATCTCCATGAGAACACAAAAAAAAGAAGGAAGGAAAAAAAGAAAAAATAAAAGGAAATTTAATTTCTGAAGAGGCAAAGAAAAGTTTTGCCAAGTTCTGCTTTTGAAAGTGCTATTATCATCTCATATTGCCAATGCAGCTGCAAATCAAAGCTCAACATGATCATTTTTCAAGAAGGTCAGCTCAGCATTTGCTGTAATTTTCAGCAGTTATTCACTGTAAAGAATGAACTTTCTATGCTCGTTCTTACGAGCAGCAGCTGGAGTTTGCTTTGTAAAAATGAAGAGGCAGTTAAGAGTGCATAATAATTTCACTACAATGAAAGTAATTTTAAGTGGTGTGGGGGCAAATTCTGAGCAATAATATAGATATATAAAAAGGATGTCACACTTTAAAACAAAATTCTGTATGCTACTCTGCATCCGAATGTAAGAACTGTATGCCAAACATGCAGGTTTCTAGTAGGTTGGAGAGGCAGCAAAGACAACACTTCCAATTGAGCAAAACTAAAGCAGACACACAAAGTGAATTCATCCCAGAGAAGGACAAGTGACTACAGGAGGCAGCCACTCCTTTGAGGAGCATTTGTGGAACAACAGTTTGTATGTTCTTTTTCCCTTCACAGGAAGCCTGTGTCTATCTCCAACCCAAATCGTTCTGAAAAAACACACAGGACTTGGGAATCATGAGGCATACAGATGTACCCACGCATATGCAGAATTTCCTACTACTGTTCCATTAGGAGACTTGGCCAGTGGAGCTGGACACAGCTTTTTTATTTCTTCAAGACTGGGCATGTAGCAGTGGATGACTATGTCCCTTTCTGTTCTAACCAGAGGGAACGTATCACTGTACTAACATTTACATTTGTTCTATGATGATGTTTGGAAGTTTCAGACCAAAACAGAAACCTGAAAAAAATTCAAAACTCCTGAGTGCTTCAGAGTCTCACTGGGTTTGGTACGTCTACGTGTGTGGTGGGTAGCAGAGAGAAGACCAGTCCCTAAAAGTCATCTTCATGTACTGGAACTTCAGTTGTGCCTCTGAATCTCATTTATTGGTGAATATGACACCTTATTGTCCAAAAGTTGCTGGGGGAGGACTGAGTTCAGGTGCCTACCTTCATAAAGCTGCGCATACTGTGGGAACCCGGCAGCCCGCAGCCAGTCACAAGCTTCCTTGGCCTCGATTTCTGAAAGAGGACAGAAACAAGTCACCCTGATTAGTGATCTGCAGACAAAAAAATTCCTCTCCACCACTTCTACTATCCCTATTGCAAAATAAGCACAAAGGTTTCCAGAAACTTTGAACTGAGACACATTTGCTTATACCAGTTTGCTTTTCTTCTCACTGTCAAACATATCTTAGATTCTGCAAAGTCACCAGTGCTCAGCTGCTGTTTATCAACAGCTCATCATTTTAACAGTTAAAGAAACAGGCACAAATGAAAACTGCAGCAGTTATGGATTATCCTGTACAGGTTTTGTTAACACTAGAAAAAACAGCACTGCAATCAACACGAGCAGCATTTGTTCAGCAAATCTTATGGTACTCTTGGCACAACTACTTTGTCTTGACAGAAATTCCTCGCAGAGCTCGCATTACTGTGCACTTTAACACGTTGTAGATAGTACTGACAGACTCAAGCCCAAGAACAACTGACACACTGTACTGCAGCTCACTCTAGCACATATTTACTACCCAACAGGAACCTAGTTTCACTGGAAGTCTACAAGGCATTTATGAGTTACTTGGTATATTACAGGAAGGTTTCCCTCACACTGCCCCAAACAGCATGGCACAGAATGATATTATTCACACACATATACACTACACTGAAAGAAAGTAATATTAATCTGTGAATAAATCACATATAAATCCATTTGTTACTTAAAGATAAAGAATATGTTATCCTATTAGCTCAAACTAGGAAAATACAAGAGGTATTTAGGGTATTCTCCAAGAGTTGAAGAAATGGATAGGGCTAATTACGTTCTTCAAAAAATTCAGTAAAGTGATACTGGGAATTTAGCTCCCTGCTTAGAACTGATCAAACAATGAGAAATCAGAAACTATTAAAGTTTGTCACGCTTTGATTATATTCACTGTTCCTGATGGACCAGGAAACAAAAGCTTCATTATGCACAACTCAGTACACAATTTTGCCACCTACTTGGAGAGGATACTATGGCTACCTGCTGCAGAAACCATGCACAAAGTGGCTCGCTCAGAATTGCTCCAAATACAGGTTAATGCATAGAGGGCACTGAAGAGCCAAACACAACGTAAGTAAAATATCACAAGATTTTGTCATGCTATGAAATATTCCCAGTGAGACTGGTACACGAAATTGGATGAAATGGCAGGCACCTTTTAGCGTCTCCAAAACGATTGCAAACTCCCTCTAATTTTCCAAATTGCTACAATAGTGCTGAAATAGTGCTTTGCCAGACTACTTGGCTAAGACACATATCCAAACCAAGGGGTTAAGGTGAGCCAAAACACAACATTCCAGATAAATAAACATCTAAAAATCCACTCCTGTTGAAGTCAGGACAAGCAGGCATTTGTGCAACTTGTGTTTGCTTCACCTTTGGGTTATGGGACCACATGAGAACAAGCACGTACAGACATATTGACTTAGGTACTGATTAAGAAAAGGCATTATTCAATTCCAATTGCAAGCAATTGCAAAGTTTTGCTTAAAGTAGTATTTCAATTTCAGTATGCTACGGAAATATGTGGGAAATTTAATAAAGAAGAAAAAAGTATCTAAAATATATTTGAAACCTGTACTGCTAAAGCAAGAACAAACAACACGATAGATTAATATTTCAGAAGCAATTAAAGTAGTAAAGCAAAAAATCTGCAATTGATTTTTAAAAGTACTTAAAACAAAATGCAGTATCTTATAGGTCACATTCTGCAGAAGTATCTGGATTGAATGAGAATTTTACTTGATTTAAAACTAGAAAAAAAATTATCCTAGATAACAAGCTTTTACAAAAAAAATGCAGGGAGATGCTTGCAGCGCAATTGAAAAAAGCGTGAAATTCTACTCATACTACAGGCACCGTTCAGTGTGTTTAAATATTTGTTCACAGGTCCTTTACTGAGTGCCCCAGGTGTATGACCTGTAAATTATTTCTAGAGCTAGAAAATTGCGAATAAGCATTTATCAGACTTTTTTCACCATTCTCTATAGAGGCTTTGTACATCTTTTCCGCAAATATATATGCCAGTTATGTGGAAGTTACATTTTATGGGTACCCAGGTGTCATGTGCCTTTGGGATTTTCAAAGCATATTTGCTTTCAAAATACCTTTGAGAATCCCTCAAGAAGCTCACCTAGGCAATGAAACACCTGAGGTTTTCCCATCTGGCCACAAGAATTGCAGGGAACAATAAAACACAAGTGCTCCTGTCCATGGATTAGGCTATGTAAATGCCTAGGGTTGGGTAAAAGACAGTGCTGAGCCTTTAAAAGCCATATTTGTCCCATTTTCATAGAGCAAGCTGCAAGTCCTGTTGCAAGTCCTGGAAGAGCAAAGGGTTGCAAGTCCTGTTGCAAGTCCTGGAAGAGCAAAGGGTTGCAAGTCCTGTTGCACGTCCTTGGAAGGGTGAAGGGTTTGGAGTACTGTCCTGAACAAGGGGCCAGGGAATCCCCTGAGGCCAGAGCTCTCTCCATGTCATCTCCAACCACACAAAGCCTGTGTAAGAGAGGGGCATGATGGGTACAGGTGACAGAGTGGAGGTGGGACCTAAAAAAGTAGCTCCTTTTGTCCAACTCCAGCTGGCCAAACTCAGGATTCCTACTAGACTGTATTCCTATGCGGTGTGACCAGACAAATGGAAAGGTAATTTTTTAACCCAGTTTCCCTATCTCAACCCTGTTGGCTACTGATGAGCCAGAGTATGAACAAAACTCCATATATGTGAAATTCAGGCAGATCAAAATATAGTCAGAGGGAGAATCCAGCCCGAGGTGCACTGAAAAAGCTGCACAGAAAGCCGAGAACACTGAACAAGCTTCCTCACATAGGAGACACAAATTTAAACAGCTGAGAGCTTGTCTAGGTAAAAAGTTCATTACCATAGCTTAACTGGAATCTGTGAGAATAAAATACATTGGTTAAACCTGAGGTTCTGGCCAAGTCATTTAAACTACCCTAGAGGAAGAAGCTCTTCCCCACAACTTCCAAATTCCAGCTTCCAGCTCAGCAGCATTAGCCCTGGGACTCTTGGGTTTGCTAGCTGCCAGTTTCATATCCAAGTGGACATGAGAATATTTATGTGCAAGTCCTTGTCATCCTGATCAGTGGCAATCAAGACAGTAAGACACGAAAAAAGAAGAACAGGTCTTCCAAAATCAGGTTTTCCAACTACTTCTAAAAAGATTTAGAAGGGACAGAGCATTCAATAGCCCTTGTTCAGTATCCCAGGAGACCACAGATAATTATCTGAGCTATGAACACACTGTCAAGCACAGCATTTGCTTGGTTGGGGCCAGCTGATAGCCACAGGGAGAAGAGGAAACTTTCAGAGGAACTCTACACTGCTTTCCAACCTATTTTAGGAAAGCCCTACTTCAGCTACAATTTCCAAAGCAATTTCTGATGAAGATCTGGAAGCTGAACTGATAAGTTGCTGCAGGCAAAGGACTGGTCTCACTCCCTCCTTCCCACTCCATCCCTGCAGTGCCACTTCCTTTCTGAATCAAACATCCTTGCCAGTTAAAACCTTTACAATAAACTACCATTCAGTATACATTCCAAGCAAGAAATGTATGTGCAGCTTTTCAGACGTGCATCCTGTGCCCTCCCCCAGCAGCAGGAGGTTCTTGTACGAAAAACCGCTGGCAAGAAAGTAATTTTGCTATTATTTCAAAATGTCCTGATACAAAAAAAACCAACCCAAACCTCTTAGAAAGTAAAACAAAACAAATTAAAAAACCCCACCCAAATCCCCAAAAAATCCAAAAAGAAGTACAATGAAGTCTTTATTCTTGGTGTCGTGTAAGCAAACAGCAGGCAAATGTGTTAAAGAGGAAACAGGAAATTTTTATTGGAAACAGCTTTATTTGTTAGTCTGTTTTACAAAGCAGGCCTCCATGCTCAAATCAAGGGTAGGAGTTCCTTTTGTGTATGGTTGGGAACCATTAGTCCTTATTTACCCACTTCCAGGGGGATTAGGAGGACTCAATTCTTCCCCAGAGCAGTAAATTAAAATAGCAAAGTCTAACTTCCTTTTTGTTAAACTTTTGCTAATCTTGGTTCCTGGCCCTGTAAGTTCCCAAGTTTAGACCTTCAGAGCAAAAATATCTCAATTCACACCTTGCTTGATACTGCAGTTGCAGAGGGAGAACTGCAAGATGTCTGTAGTCTTTTGTTTAATGATACCTTCTTTCCCATAGAAAAAAAAAAACACACAGTGATGTCGTTCTTTCAGAAAAAATGCTATTTCAGAAAAAAAAAATTATCATTCCAGTCCAGTTAAGACAGCAACATTGTTTACTTTTGTTCTTCTTTTTTGCTTCCATGAAATAACACGCAATTTAAGCACTAGCTCTTTCAGGGTCTCCAGGACAAGGTGTAAAGCAGATGTATCTTTGTACAGTCATGAATTGACTCAATTTTCACCTAAGTGCTAAACATCTTATGAACAGTTTTTCCAAGCAGATGGTTTCCTCTTGCCTCAACTCAGACACCTTTACAATCATATTAGCACCTCCACACATCAGTTCGACTCATCTCACCTTTTGGCTCTGTTAAGAGAGAAGCTTGTAAAAATCTGTAGTGAGACTGGCAAAATCAGCAATGTCAAAATCAAATTTCAGAAAAAAAATGGGCTTCACTGCTTAAGGTTCGCTTCAATGTCATACATAAAAACTGGGTTTTTTGAGCTTCTTAATTTCATCTTGGTCTTAACTTTTAACTACTTGATTCTAGTTGAAATTCACTATTTGACTTTTCTTTCAGAAGAGAAAAAGAAAACTTGCAGAAATTGAATACAAAATCATCTTTCTGAATTAGCTTGCAGGAGAAGCTCTCCCATACAGTGCAGAGAACATGATTTCAGATTTTCATGAAAGCTGGAGATGAACACACTAGCTCCTTACTTTAATGCCTAAAACTCCATAAGCTATCTGCATGTTTTCTAAGGCACAGAGGAGCACATGGAGCGCACAGAGCACAAAGGATTCTTCCCCATCCAGGACTGATGGTCCAGTTTAATGGCTGCAAATGGCTTGCACGGTCTTTTTCTGTCTGTATCAGAAATTACCTCTCCCTACATGTCATGTCCTTCTGAAACTTCTGGTGCTTTGCAAAATTTTTGTTCAACTCGAAAACACTGTCCTGAGCTATTAAGAAACTTGAGATCATTCAGGATCATATTTTTTAAGACCAGCTGTGGTACATGTGAGAAATACTCTTCTTTGGATAGAATTCCACTGCAAAAGTACAAGCAATCATTTTTCCTAGTGCTTGAATTGCATCCCTGACATGTGAATTGTGGTCCCAACATTAGACCTGATCACACTATCCAACCACTCAGTCTACAGACACATGAACACAGATGTGAAATCTGAGACAAACCGGGGAAATAACTGCACTATGGCAGCTGCCTACAAATGAGCAGGCCAGGCACTGAAAATGATAAATCAGTTCTGTGTAATGTCATATGCCTGCAGCCCTTTAAAGTTGGGACCCTACGACTGACTTCCTAAGAGTAAGCCTGTTATGTGTCCATGGCCTCAGACGGTTTTCACTTTGAAGATATGTGACTGTTGCTTGAAAATAATTAAATTCCTTCTCATAAGTCTGGTTTTTCTCAGACTTATATTGTTAAATATTCCTTAGGCAGTACCATTGACTTAGTGCTCCACACTTTTCAAGAAAGTAGCACATAGCAAAGGCCTAAAGACAGCAAAAATGTAATTAGTGAAGAACAGCATTTTATAAGGATAATGCCCTCAAACACAAATTTGAGAAGCTTGTCAATAAATGTTCAACCACTAAAAACTAGAGCATTCTGAAAACCCCATTAAAAACTCTTGCCAAATTTCTAGCACATTTGGAATTCTTCTAATTCTAAGAGAAAAATCTAATCTTATACAACTGTTCTAGAATAATCTGACACATTCAGTCCACGAAGGACGCATTTCTAGAACCAGTGAGATCAAGAGAATATAAAGCACAGCTTTCAAACTGATCATGAGCTTGCAGGTTTTGAAGTGAAAGCTAAAAACCTGCCCAAGAGAGTCACTTTTCTCCTTTCACCTTCAAAGTGCAAGTTACATTTTGCAATAGCAACTGCCTTTTTAGATGTGCTCCTGTATTTCACTGTGCTTCAATTTGCCTTCTACAGTCAAACGGTACATGCTGTGATCTCCATTTACTGCTGCCTGTCTCAGCAATCAGTTTGACCCAGCACGGATGCATGTGCGATTTTAAGAAAATATCTCTTATTAAAAATTTTTAGAGGGGTGGGAGAGGGGAACTCACAAATTCTTGAGGGAAACCATAATATGACACGAAATACATATACTGCTTTCTAGTCATAAAACCCCCAGAAATGGTGATGAATGTTACTCAGATACTCCACAACTATTTGATGACGACTGAAAAAATACTCTCTTTGTGTTGTCTCCTGCTGGCTTTGGGTTAAACATGGGACTGACTGGCTTTTTCAAGTTACAGAGCCTTGAAGCAAGACAGTAACTATGCAGTTGATGTTATGTATAAACCACAGGACACTGGGAGAAGAAACAGAGTATGTTTGGAATTTGTGTGGGAACAGATGAAGAAGTAAGGAAACAGATGTTTAAGATCATATATTGATGTTTTCTCTGAAAAAAAAGCAGGAAGCTTGAACACTTTTTTTTTTTTTGGTCAGCAGAACTTTTGAAAAATGCAAATGGCTTACTTCCACTGATAAAGGATTTAAGTTTGTTTATTTCCTTATTGATGAATGCTAAATAAAAATAAAAATAAAAAATAAAATTAAAAAAAAAATAATGTGACTGGTTTCCAAAATACCTACAGAGGTGTATGTTGGTTGTATGTACTTTCCCTCCTTCCCAATTACACCCAATTACAGAATATAGTACTTTTAATTGCTCACCAATACTCTTGCTAGCACAGCAAACACAATACTGCTTTTGTGGACCAAAATGTAATTATTAAACTTGAACCTCCTTTTCACAGTCTTCAGCATATCAAAATCACTTCAAAACTTTTTCAGCTCAAAACATAAAAGGAGAAACAACATTTGTTGAAAATATTTCAAACATTTAGAGATTGAGCCAACACTTGCTAAAATCAATGGGAGCCTCCGTAAATTTCAGAGGACTTTAGGACTTTCCCAGTGTGGATCCACGGGTCTCTAAAACCCAACAAAACCTCTGCAGGAATAAATGGGGTCAGTTTCACAGTTCTCACTATTTTTAGCATGGGAAGAAACACGAGTTTTCATCAGAGCACAAGGAAGGACAGTGCCTGATGGCAGGAGGTCAGAGAGGGCACAACCACCACCTCTAGAGCATGATCTGGCTGGCAAGAGGCCCTTCCCTCTGTCAAGAGGGCCTAGCACAACTGCTAGCTCCAAAAAGCACCAAATCAACATTGTTTTGGGATCCGATAAAGGGCTACTGAAACAAACGATATTCCCCATGTGTCTGTCAAGCCCTTTCCCTATACACTCTGTAACAGATTGCAATTACTGCTTATTTTCACACCACTAAATATGATTCTAGCTGCCCAAAGTAAGCTGCATTACTTCCTAACTTGTTCAAGATTTTGGGAAAGCATGTTCTAGGACACAAAAGAATCATCACAACTCCTGGTTTACACTGTAAACCAAGTTAATAATTTATTCCTAAATAGGCTTTTGTTTTGGGTTTTTTTTTTCATTTTGGGCATATACAGGAGAATTAGGAAAGAAATTTAAAAACCACTGTGATCCGAAGGTAAAAATTAATCAGAATTTGTTTAATCAGAAAACTATAGCTTGATGTGGCAGTTTTCCTGTCAAATAACAACTCTTTTTATAGGTTAAAGATGGCCTTCTCCCATCTTGTTTTTAAGAAGGTTCACAGATGAAGAGGAAGGAGATGTCAAGTGGCTTAAAAAACCTTCAAGAAATAACTGGGCACGTGGGTTATTTATCTGGCCTGCTTAACACAGGGTGGTCTTGGAGGAGGATTATTTGGGGCAGAGAAAGCAGTTAGTCAAATCCTCTGATGGAGGTCATGTTGACAGATTCCAGAGTGAGAAACAAATCCTCCTCCGAAGAGTGGGAAATAGAAGATAACTTTAACCTTCTCTTCTCTCAGAAATTACTTGGTTAGCATGACCTTTGAGAACGTACTGAAGGGCAAACATTAACCATTGCTACTCCCAAGCCCAGCATTAATATCCTCCAATTGCCCCCTGTCTGCAAGCTCGTGGTGTGCACGCTTGCGCAGTGTGTGAAGCTCAACGCAAAGGCTCGTCCAGCCCCAGAGGGAGGCAAAAGTCAGCAGGCACAGCATGACAGATACTTAATCTAAAAAGGCACAAAATGTGGACTACCTGTTCAGATCTAGGCAATAACAATGGTATAAGAACCAATCTGAACTGGCTCAATGGTTCATACAGAAGAAAGTAGATTTTCTAGACAGTTACTTCTTTGAGCTTGTTAAGCCTCAACCTCAAAACTACCCGTGCATGTAGAAAGAACTGTATGGAAGAATGACTACCTTTACATCATAACCATTTACTGCCAACCTCATTGATGACCCAGCCCCAAGCTACATCCTGTGTGGATGATACAACACTAGATACAAAATACCAGTGGCAGTGAACAACCCAGAATAAAGCTAATTGCATCACAGACAAATGCCTTCTTCCCTAATGCAGAATTAAAGATGTAAACATGGATTTTTCCAAAGCAAATATTACTATAAATTTCCTGTTTTCAGATATTAGACATGGTTACAATATTCTGTCTATGATACTGCATACTTGAAAATGCTTCTCTCAGTACAAGATCTAATGGTCACATCTAGCATGGATGGAAGAAGAAGGGAAGTTAAAACAGATCATGAATATTTACACTGGAAAGTTTCTTGTATCTTATGTGCACAGGAAATCTGTTCTTAGAACTCACGGAGAACAGAGGGAAGGGTGGTCAGCAGAACATCCAATTCTGTGGGTCCACAGGGTCACAGAGAGACCATCCCCAAAATGCAAAAATGCAAGGAGGGGGACATATGTAATTTTCTTAATCCTGAAACTTCAGTAAATTACAAGAACAGGTCTGGGAAAGTTAAACTGTGTCCACTACTGGCTTCAGCAAATGTCTTTCATGCATCTCTTCGAGAATCATTCTTAGTACAGACTACTGAATTTGAATAGAAAGATGTACAAATGTACAAAAATACAAATGTAAAATATATTTAAACCCAAATCTAAGGAACTCTGCACCCTTTTGGACTTTAAAAAAATGCCCCACAAGAAATAAGTGAGCCATCCTATTGTGTCTACATTAGAAGCGAGACCAGATAAAATTTTTTCCTGATCCTGTCTCACCTAGCACAGTCCTTCCCAAGGGAAACAAATACTAGACAATACTGGAAAGAATATTCATCCTGGGAAATAAAAATGCTTGCCATGCTCTTCTAAAGGCACCAAAGTAGTTCAGAATGGTCTGTAGTGTTACCTGTAACTTTCAGATAATGAAACTCAGTGAATTACCAGCTGGTTAAGTCATCCTGGACTCTCTTTTGGTTCTGCCAGTTTGGCCAGTGTTATACTGTACTAGCAGACCTACTGATTTCAAAGATATGCTAAGTGGGATAGGGTAGCACTGTCAGCAAGAATGGCAGAGTAAGTGTCCAGTGACAAGAACCAGAAAGTTCCAATCACAGCCCAGTCCTGTGCCCCTTTCATGAGATTTGCTCATCATTGCAGACAGAACTTGTTTTTTCCTTTGAACAGGAGAAGGAGGGAAAGTAGGTGAGAAAATAAAAAAACCCAACAAAACAGTAAAACCAAAAAAACACACCAAAAAAAACCAACTTGGTAAAAAACTTTGGTCATCAAAAAACATGCAAGGCAATCCTGATACCCTGCACCTCACAGAATTACTGATTGCTTAGGTACAAGCAAGAAATGTGACTGGAATTGCTGAAATTACTAAAATTTCTGTATATCTACACTCACTACATTACTGGAGTGAGTACTCCAGTAAATACTGTAATTAATTCACCTTGAAACACTGAGATTCAAACTGTAAGCAGAACAATATGATACCCACAGAATATATATAAATTATACAGGGCATAATCTCTTTATTTAGTGGAGATCAAACCAGCAAATTTTCTGTGAACTGCAGATCATTTGATTGCTGTATTTCTATAACATGCACAAGAAGGAAGGGGAAACATCTGAAGTTATTTTTATTTCCCCAAGTCTTCTGGCTATACTGTATGAATGCTAGGGTGGGTCTGGCATTGTCTGAAATGTGTCAGGGTCCTTTTGCATAGCCTCATTTCCTTCTTCCTGTCTCTAGGAAGGATAGTTAAGCATGAAAAGTGCTTGTTTACAGTACAGGACCATCCTGTTAAGCACATAAGTTCTCTTCCTCTGTCTCCTTTCAACCAGCCAAGGGTGCATTGTGTTTATGCTCAAGCCAGTAGCACAACTCCAAGCAGAGGAGAACTGGAAGAAAAGTCTGAATCTCTCAAGAAGCCCAAACATAACATACTGTGGTATTCTGCCTAGAAAAAAAAAACTTTATAGTGCAAACTGCATCTCTAAATATTTGCAGAACTCATAAATTCACATGCCTCAAACAAACCACTGCCTAGAATGTAATGAATCAGAAGAACCAGAAAAGTAAAACCAAGCCACCTCATCTCCTTTTTCTAGGAATCTTAATATAAACATTTGAGATTAGTGCATGAGTACAGCTATAGTACCTTTTTCCTACTCCCACCAGAGGCAAAATACAGTGGGCACTTGTGAGTTTCCACGAGTAGCATCAGTCTTTCTCTCTGGCCCAGCAAGGCAGCTGCAGAAGTGGCTGGGAAAACCCTGATTTGAGAATTAAAAATCCTGGACTGAATCTACACTACTGAGAAATAAAACTCAAATAAAACCACCAGATATATCCTTGGTTTTAACTACCACTTGGAAATGAAATTTAATGACTTCAGGAAGTTTAAGCCTTATGTGTTTAAAACAATGTATCAGCACTTCCTTTTGATTAAAACAAGTATCAATTAACAACACAAGTTATTTTAAAAGATGAGATCAATAAGTCCTAGAGGCCACAAAAGATAGCTCGAAATGCTCTCATTTCTATGAACTTGTAGGTGAAAGGAATCTTCCCAAAATAATATCTACATCTTCTCTTGCATATACTGTATTCTATAATCAAAGAACCTCAGCCCGAATTACGATTCCATCAGCAAACTGAAGTAGTAACCCAAGCTCATTTATTCATCCATCCCACTTCCTGGCCATCTCAGCCTTTTTGTTTTTGTTGCTCCTACTGGAGATGCAGAGCAGGATGCCTAGAGGACAGCAGTAACAATACCTGGGAAGACAAGATAGTAGGCTACAGCTGTGGAACCAACAGACACACCTAATACCAACTCCATGCGCTGTCAGCCAGCAACGGCCTGGTTGCCAGACAGATGCTGAATCAGTCTGGCACTGAGCTGTTGACAGATTCATACTCAGAGGCTCAGAAGAAATCTGCCTATTATCTTCCTGAAGTTCACTACAAACAGCCTTAGAACATAACCTGACTCAAAGAATTGTTACTGAATTGCTGCTAGGAATTTCTTGATCAGGGCAGGGCAATTCAAACAGATCACACTCCTGAAAAAAAAAACAACAAACCCCAAACATCTATAATTGATGGCTAAGATAAAATTGCATTCCTCAGTCTTTTCAAATCAGATGTGTTAAGTACTACGACACATCAGGCAGAACCTTCTGATTTAGTTAAACACATTGTTTAAATGCAGTTATTTCTTCAAATTTTCCCAAAGAGAATATGAGGGGGCAAAAACCCCGAAAAAACTCTGTTGTACCAATAGTAAGTGCCTTGACAGGCAACAGAGCTCATTAGGTTAATGGCAACACATCGCTCAACAACTTCACAGTTTCGGTGGAACTAAGCTATTGCTGGTGGTTTGCAGAGAAAGGGAGGGTGACACGGAACGTAAAACTGACCGACTGGAAAACGGCATCAGCTTTCTGTTTTCCTCGAGAAGGGAAAAGGGAAGAGGGGGGGTAGGGGTGAGCCCGTCTGGCAGGAGGTGCTGCTCCTCCACCGGGATCAAAGCCGCCGGGGGTGACATCAGGGCTGGCCACCGCCGCACGGGGGGAGCCACCGGGCTCCTGGAGGCCATCGGGCTAATTACGGAGAACTTCAAAAGGAACTCGACGGTTCCCGTCTCGCAAAGGCTCCCAGAAAAGCAAAAAAAACCACCCAAAACAGAGAGAGACAAAAATTAGGGGGGGAAAAGGAAAAGGAGAAAAGAAAAAAAAAGCCACCAAGAAAGAAAGATGCGCCACGGTGATCTTCAGGAAGCGGCCGCATCCCGAGCGCCGCTCCGCGCCCGCGGTACCCCCGCGCCTCAGCTCCTGCACGTTAACCCTTTCGGCCGCGCTTCCGAGCACAGCCGCCGCGGGCGCTTCCCAGACACAGAAGTGATCCCGGGCTCCCGCAGCGCTCCCGTCTCACCTGGGGCTGCTGCCGCCCCGACGACGCTTCTGACCTTCGCGCACACGGACGGGCCGGCGCGGCCAAAGACCCGCGGCTGGGGACGCACCGCACCGCGGGACGGGGCAGCCGCCCCCGGCCAGCGCTGCCTTCCCGGGTGCTGCGGGATAACACCAGCGGGACCCCGTCCCCCTCTGCCCCACGCGCTGCCCCCAGAGCACTTTCCGGCAACGCCGGCCGCGATGCGCGGAGCCTGCGCCCCCCGGCGCGGAGCCGCCACCCCCTAAAATGGGCCGGGAGGGGGATCCCCGAGCTTACGTGTGAGGATCATGGTCTCCGCCGGCCGCGGTGGCTCCGCGGGACCGCCTGCGGGGCCGGCTGGCTGCGTCCCTGCCTGCCCGCCTGCCTGCGCGGCAGC
>VZRS01007530.1:0-96636 GCA_013398055.1 Ifrita kowaldi
ACACATTTTTTTAAATACCTCCAGGGTATTCCATGGGCAACCTGTTCAAATGCTTAAGCATCCTTTTAGTGAAGAAATTTTTCCTAATATCCAATCTAAACTGCTCCTGGTGCAACTTGAGGCCATGTCCTCTTGACCTGNCGGGTCATCAATAAAGATGTTAAGCAGGACTGACCCCAAAACTGAGCTCTGGGGATCACTGCTGGTGACTGGCCACCAGCTGGATGTGACACCATTCATCATCCCACTCTGGACCTGGCCATCCAGACAAATTTTATTCAGCAAGCAGTGGAGCTGTCCAAGCCATGGGCTGCCAGTTTCTCCAGGAGAAACCTGTGGGGACAGTGTCAAAGGCTTTACTTAAGTCCTCAGCATTTCTCTCACCCTCCAAGTGGGTCACCCTGTCACAGGAGGAGATCAGGTTGGTCAGGCAGCACCTGCCTTTCATACACCTAAGCTGACTGGGCTTGCTAGCCTGGTGTCCTGCTTGTGCTGTGTGAGGGCAGTCACGATCATCTGCTCCCTGACCTTCCCCTCACACTAAGGTCAGGCTGACAGACCTGTAGTTGCCTGGATTCTCCTTCAAATTCTTCTTAGAGATGGACAGTACATTTGCTAAATTCCAGTCAGTTATGACATTCCCAGTTAACCAGAACTGCTGAAAAATGATTGAAAGNCCTTGGCTCATCTATTCAGCTTGTCCAGATCCCCCTGCTTTTCTGCAGGTCAACATTCCTGCCCAACTTTTTGTCATCTGTAGACTAACTGAGGGTGCACTCGATCCCCTCATCCGGGTCATCAATAAAGATGTTAAGCAGAACTGACCCCAAAACTGAGCTCTGGGGATCACTGCTGGTGACTGGCCACCAGCTGGATGTGACACCATTCATCATCCCACTCTGGACCTGGCCATCCAGACAAATTTTATTCAGCAAGCAGTGGAGCTGTCCAAGCCATGGGCTGCCAGTTTCTCCAGGAGAAACCTGTGGGGACAGTGTCAAAGGCTTTACTTAAGTCCTCAGCATTTCTCTCACCCTCCAAGTGGGTCACCCTGTCACAGGAGGAGATCAGGTTGGTCAGGCAGCACCTGCCTTTCATACACCTAAGCTGACTGGGCTTGCTAGCCTGGTGTCCTGCTTGTGCTGTGTGAGGGCAGTCACGATCATCTGCTCCCTGACCTTCCCCTCACACTAAGGTCAGGCTGACAGACCTGTAGTTGCCTGGATTCTCCTTCAAATTCTTCTTAGAGATGGACAGTACATTTGCTAAATTCCAGTCAGTTATGACATTCCCAGTTAACCAGAACTGCTGAAAAATGATTGAAAGTGCCTGAAGCATTCCTTTTTGTGGCTCACCTGTTGTTTTTTTTCCTAAAATATTACCTATAACTGTATTTGAGGGACACTGTCTGTCCTTTGCCTGTTAGAATGAAATGCCATTATGGGAAGCAGGTTTTCAATGCTGCTAGATGCCCATCAATGAATTTAGTATATCTGAAGTTATTTTCTGAACACTCATACATCATCAGATAGTACAGTCATTTCCATTTAAGCGTGGTGGATCAGTGCTGACTTAGTAGATTGTACAAAGGCTGATTTTCTAACCAAATCTGATGTGCTTGTCTTTGCTGTCCAGGCTGTGCGAAATGTTATTGTGTAGCGTTGTCCTGATCATGCAGGATTCCTCTCCAATGTTATGCCTTTTGCAAGCTCTTTCCACTCTGTAAAATCTCCTTCCTCAGGATTTGTTGAAATTTCCTTCCTCCTCCCATGCTATTAGGAGTTGTTTTTTGTGGCTGAATCTAAAGTTTTGTAGAGCTTTTATTTCTTCCTTTTGTGTCTCCCAGTTTCCTCTTCCTTTTTTAATGCTGTTCCTTAAGTTTAGTATGTGCCTGGTATCTACATAATGTGAGAGGCCCTTGTGACTTGAACTGCTTGCTGTGTGCCATAGCACTCACTTATCTGCTAGGAGCTAGTGATGCAAGTAAGCCTTTTTTTTATTTAGGCTACCTTGCAAAATAGTCACATGTTTTCTAATTTCCATTCCCAAATTTTATTAAGACCAATTAAGTATTTACTTTATCTCTCTTTCATTGCCAAACACAAACTTGGCAAATTTGGAGGGTCGGTTGTCTATAAGAAGCCATTTTCTTTCCACAAATCCAAAAGAAAAAATTGCTTTGGAGCTGCCTAGAAGCTGTGGTGAGTAAGTATTGCTGAATTTCCTTGGAGTGGTTAAAAAGATTACTCCTTACCCCAAGTCTGTAAGGCCTTATTACACAATGGGGATTGCCATGTGTCTAGCCCTCAGCTGCAGTCACTCACAGTCTGGTTGTTGCTATATAACACTGGGTGATGAATATTGTTGGAAAAGAATAACAAAACGTTTGCTTTTCCTATTTGCATGCTTACTCTTTGTAGGATGGTGCTGCTTATTTGATACTTATAACACTGAGTTATGTAGCCTGCTTTTGCAGGTGAAGGCCAAATTTATGTCTCTTCTTTTATCACTGCATATTGGAATCCTCACCTTTGAAAGCAAGGCAGTTCACCGTTGGAAGTAGACTAGTGGAAGAATGGGGCTGTCGGATTCCTTGGTGGCTCTCCGAGATTGCTCCAGATGTTGCTGATGTGTAGTTAAATGAATTTTACCTTTTTTCCTGAATTTGCTTCCTGATACTGCTGACAGCTGTTTTGTGACTTGTTAAAAAGTGAGCCTGAGACATCTTGCTAGAACAGATCAAGTATCATTACCGTGTACAGTATTTCAAAAGGAAAAAAATTATACATTTATTTCAGCTAATTTTATATATGAGATGAATGTGCTTTTCATAATGTTACACAATGTAACCATAATAACGCAGCCAAGATGGTAAATTCATTTTAATTCCACAGAATTCATAATTGGTGACATCACCAGTGGGAGCAATTGATCTCTGCTTTCCATTTGTTCTTGACTGTTTCCACTTCAGTGAATTAAAAGAATGGGGCTGTTGGGACCCCACCCTCTGCATGTTCATACAGCATATTATGCAAGAGCAATAGCCTTCAGAAAATTGCTCATAATAGACAATGCATGCATTAAATAAAAAAGGCAATAGTCCCCAGCCTGACTCAATATTTTAATCCTTTTCAGGTTTTTATTATACCTCATGTCTTTTTGTTCTGTGGTAGAGCTAAGGAACAGGTGTAATTCAGTGTAGTTAAATTGCATTATTTGAAATTAATGAGTTCTGTGTTTATTCTTGTAAATTAATACAGTTTCTAATAAATCAAAAGAGAATATGCACTTCTCTGTGTTGGCCTGCATATTACCTCAGTGGGAATAATTAACATCTTGTGACAGAGAAGTCATATGTCAAATCTGAGAATTTATTGCCAGACTAGTGAAAATGATGTCGCTAGTGACCTATATCATGACCTTATTGATGCAATTAAGTTCACTTATTCAAGATGTTGAAATCAAGTCTTGTCACTTCACAGCCCTCCCTGTTCTGCAGGAAAGGAAAAATATCAATGCATCTAATATAAAAATTAAAAATAAGAGATAGCTAATGGGGTAGGCATCAACATGTAATACCTTTTGGAAGTGTGTATAGTTACAACTCTTCTGCTTTTCCTCCCTGTTTTTAAAAAAAGAGTAACTAAAGGATTTGTGGTTTTTAGGTTTTTCTGCTATAATTGAGGCTAGGTTAAACCATTTTCATCTGAAGAAAAAAATATAATGTTTAAGGTGTGTTATCAGTAATTCTCAGTGGTTAGGACAAGTTTTTTGTGCCCAACTCCTTCCTATTCAAGGAGTGTCACCAAGCTCTTTTCAAGTCTCAAGCATTCAACTGATTTTCTTGCCAACAAAAATCACAAAAATTAAGTGTGTATTTTGAGAAAAAAAAAACAAACGAGAAGAAAGTATTCTGTTGGGGCTTCTTCATTGTTCCCCTGGTTTCATTAGGATTGGAAATAGAACTGGATTAGGTGAAGCATTTAAACATTTTTTCATAGATGTAAAAGCTGTAGAAATCTGTAAATTCATTAAAGAAAATTTTGATCATCCTGGTTGAATTTTGCCCTTTGGTAATTCTTATATTGATCCTAGTTCTGGATGTTGCAGGGCACTGGTGATAGGAGATGGACTCTTTCCTCTTTAGATGTGAGATTAAAGAGCAAATACTCTAAGAGTTTCCTCATACAAGAGGAGGCTGTGCACAAGTAAAAGTGAGTAGCTTTCTGGTTAGACAGTGCACATTGCGTTGAAGTGATCCAAACCTGAAAAAAATGGGAAGTTTTAGGCTCCTGTGAAATAAGACCAAGGTCTTAATGGGGAAAAAAAAAGCTCAAACATGTCATCAGTGGTAGTCAGCAGAGTAGTTAGGCATGCTCAGTAAATTCTCATGTGGATAACTTAGTGTCTCTAGATGTAGACAAAAGTGCTTCTGCTTGAAGTTGCTCATGTACTGTGAGTCTTCTGTTGCATAAAGCCATTTTTGACAAGTCTCAATGCCACTAGATTAATATGCATAGTACTGTCTGTTTTCAAGGTGCAGACATTTGCCTTCCTTTTTTTAAGCTACTGCTGACTTTAAAAATACATATTTATATGTAAGGGAAGCCTAAGAGGGTGACCTGATTGTGCTTGATGTGTCATGCCTGCTAGAGTTTGTGTGTAGTCTCATACAGTAGCTATGAAGTGAGGATAGTGTTAGTTTAATATGTTTGTGTAACAACTGAAATAATTGTTGCTTTTAGTAACAACTTTGTAACATACTTAAATTCTTATCACAGTACATAGGAATGGAAAAGCACTGATAATCATTTGTACTGTTTACTTTAAGTGTTGGTGCCCCCAAGGCTGGAAAGGTGCAATCACTTGTATTCACCCAACTGCCATGACCAACTATGTCTACTCCAGTTGATGGAAAACTGAGCAAGAAGAGGCCACAGTGAAAGGGCCTGAGCACTAAATAGTGGAATATGTTTTCATAAGGGCTTTATGAGTTACATTCTTATGATCTCTGTTAATTTTGTAGTTGGAGATAAAGTAGTAATTACCATTTCCTTTTTTCATCCTCACTTTGATGCCTTGACTTTTCTGTTCTTAGAGTGGGCTCACATTACTGTTCTTGCTGAGCTTTCTAAAATTTTCCTTTTAAAAAATACTTCACTTTACAGTGATGCACATTGGAAAAAACATTTTATTGGCACTGTATTTCTGCTTGCAAAAAAGTCATCGAGTATTGCTTTGTGCAATTTAATGGCAGCAGGCCATATTCCAATCTCAGTCATACCAGCTGAAATTTAGAGTAGTGCTACTGAAACCTGTAAATAAACTTTTTCAGATATACAGCTGATAACGGGGTACTTTTGGTGTAATGTATTGGTATTTGTATTATCGTAATTTCTTTAGCATCTGCAATCTGTCTCTCCTTCTGTTTTTGTGGATGAAAGCAAGTGTATTTTCATTTTTTTTTCTTCTCTTTCAAAAGTCTTTTTTAAAGTAGCACTGGTACACTCATTACCATGGACATCCATTGACTTCTCTGTCTTTGAAGGCTTAATTAATTTCTTCATGTAAAACAAATACAGTCTGTTGGGTATCATCAGCTGGGCCCTACAAGCACCAGGCTGCAATTAGATCATGATCAAATATCCTAAAGCAGGTGGATTGTGGCCTGGATTCTTAGAAGTGGAAGTCTGCCAACTCTCATCCTTCAGGTCTCTTCCCAGCCATTTTTGGGATGCAGAAATAATTGGAAAGACTCTTTAGAGAACCCTTTCTTTTTCAGAGGACCATCTCTTAAAGATACTACTAGAAATATATTTTAAAGAATCTCTGTCTCACAGTTGTCCTTTGACTGGTGTCCTGATGCACAGGCCGTGCACCCTTTGTTGTTCTCCAGCTGCTGCTCCAGGATAAAGTGACATTATTTGCTGGGAAAGCGTATAACACCATGGGCTAAGTTTCTTTGGAAATCATAAATAAGTATTCCCGCTGTTGGACTTAATTAGGTTTTATCTGACAGTGGTGAATTTTAATTTTTTTTTTTTTTAACATTTACATGCTGTTTGCAAGCCATCAGATTTATGGTTCTTGCATTGCTTAATCTGGCTCTAGAATGATTCAGGATCCCATATGGAAGTCCCACTGACGTTAAGGATGTCCTTCAGTGGCCCCAAATGCTCTTGAACCAGGCACCAAGTGTTTTATTCAAAGTCACTAACTGAGCATAAAACAGAACTCAGAACCTGTGACTCCTAATTGTTCTCTACTCTTTTTGTAACTGGAACACCACTGTTAGGCATAATTCCTCTTCACTTCTTCATAACAACTCATCACCACTAGTTTTTTAGTTTAAGTCCCTGGAAAATAATGAGGAAGGAGAAATCCCTGCCTTTTTTGGTATTTTCTTCCCCATTCTTATAGACTTCACAGTATTACATCTGCTTTTCAATATATGAAAATGAAGTGTCTGACAATTTAATGTAAGTTTTCGTTCAATCATTGCTTTTTCTTGGTCCTTCAGCTAGTGTGTTTTGTGCAAATCCTACATGCCTTTTAGGCTGAGGAAAAAAAAAATCTTCTAGTCACTTTAAGAGTGGAGAACTAGCATTTCCTGGCTGAAAAAGACAACTTCTGCAGTTTCAATTAAAGGAATTACTGGGATTAGGAAGACAAAGGCCCACTTCTGAAATCAGCTTTAGCAGCATTTATGAGGATCAAGTGATCACTTCAAGTTTCTCATTCTTTTCTATCTGGCTGCTTCTCATGCTCTGAAAACGTTGTGCTGTTTGTACTGAGAATGGAAAAATATAGGCTATAGACTGGCTACAGACTGTTGATGCAATGAACCTGATTGACCATAGAGCTGGGGAAATGTGTGTCTTTTATCCTTTGCAGCTGCATACAATGGTATTCTCTGAATTTGTATGAGTTTTAAATTAACTTCTGTTATTTTTAAAGGTAATTTGATACAGGGAATAACTTTAATTTCAGAGCCAAGGCAACTCTTCCAGTACCTGCATCTCTTGCTATAACGGTTAGCTTTACTCAGATCAGCAGAGTCAGCATAATTCCAGTAGATACTAAGTTAAAGTAGCAAGTCTGTCTGGTTAGCACAGGAGACAGGGAAAATTGATTTCTTGGGCTATGAACTGATTCCAGTAAGACCTGCTCACATCTTTACTGTGTTAGGAAGCTCTAATGCTGACCTGCATCTTGCATGTGCTTGCCTCTTCAGCACTGTGCCACCTAATCGTCATAGAAACAGGTTGGATATATGGGATTTAAAAATCATGGCAGATAGGTCTGTTAAGGCTTGCAGCTGTGACGAGAATGAACATGCATAAGAAATAATAATAAAAAACCCCTAAAATAAAACAAAAACCCCTACAGCAACGAAAGAACCCCACAGCAACAAAAAACCCAACACCTCATTTTTGTTATGCAGGCCGTTAGTCACCACCTGGAGACATTATGTAAAGCAAGGAGTCTGACTGGCCAGTTCCTAGCTCATCATTTTGCTGCAGTTTAAGGTGCTTCCATCTGTCCACCCCATTTCCCTTCTCAAAGGTTCCTGCTTCTACAGCAGTTTTGGCAGGCTGTCGTGTGTACCTACAAGTTATCAGTTCCATTAGACAATTGATACAACTAAATTCAAGCACTGCTTCTGGGCTAAGACAGCAAATGCTAAAAGGACTTGGCTGAGATATGGGCATCTGCTCCCCTCTGCTGACTGTTCTCCAGGACTGGTAACAGGCTGGGTGGGCAGCAGCCTGTGAACCCGGAGCAACCAATGCCAGGCTTGAGTGCAGCTGGAGCCAGGCAGGAGCACGGCTTGACGTGGCATTGGGCACTGTAAGATCACAAGGCAGCAGCCAGGCCCCCCAGACCTGCTCAGAGGAGAAGCTGAGTAATCCTCAGGTATTTGCTATCTAGCCATTAGTGTCGCACTCACTGTTCTTGTGCCCTGATGTATTCCTAATTCACACCTCTCACTGCCTTAACAATGACCAGCCTACTGTGATTTCTGTCACCACCTTCTTTTCAGGGAAAGATTGTGCATGCTGTTTGTAAATTTATAGTAGTAAAGGAAATATATGTTTTCTTATACATATAAGAAACGTTACTGATGCAAACAATGCTTTAATGTAATATCTTAAGAGAGCATTTTAAGAGGGGAAGGCAGATTTGTAAGCCAGGAAATGCTAAAGCTTTCAAGAAAGGGGTCACATGCATGCTCCCCATGCACATATTTATGTTTGTCAAACTGGAGTTGTCCTCATTCTTGTATTAATATTCCTGTGTGTGGTTACAAGAGTAAAAGTACAAGAGTAAGAATACCTTTTTTTTTTTCTTTTTATAGTGATTTGCAACCCCGAGACCTCTTAAGATGCAGGTTGATGGATCTTAATTTAGTGACACTAACATGGCACTCCCAGAGAAACGTGTTGTGTAATGCTTTAATCATTAATTACCATCATTCATCATGCAGCCTTCCTTTTAATGTCCATTAGCATCATATGCCACTCACGAGTGCTTGTAAGTGTATAAATATGCTGGTAATCCTGCTGAGTAGGTTTACATTAACTGTAAATTATCTTTTTGACCAGTTGGTTGGCCTTCCTGGCTGATGGAGTCATCTTATTTGTAGCATTAGCAACGAGTCTGGGAAATGAGATACACAGAAAATATGTACAGGTTTGTCTTAAAAGATAGGACCAGCTGCTGCTTGGGGATACGCTGTGAAGTGTTAGCTCAGTTGTGCCAGCATGCATCAACATCTTTTGAGACAAAAATCTACCGTCTGTGATCCACATGGCAACAATCTTGTAGAGATTGCCTAACACTTACCAGTCTGACTTAGTTTAAGCCAGTCCATTTAACATCCTGAAACTGTTTTTTAAAAAACCAAAACAAATGTAAGTGTAGACAAACTGTTTGGAAAAACACCCTAAAACAACACAACACAGAGAAACAAATTAAAATAGGTAAATGCAAAGAAGCATGAGGGGCCCTTTCCCACAGCAGCCTGTGAAAGTCAAACAAGCATGTGCCCATGCCCATTCTTTTGTCATTTTCCTTGTGTAAGTGTTATATGGGCACACTCTGTCTCCAGGAGCATAATGTGGCTTTAGGAACAGCATTACGTTCTGTATTGCTGCATTAATGATTCATGTGAAACATGCAAATCAAAATATAACACTTGACTACATGTCATTAGGGAGCAGTTGAGAGAACCATGACAAAAATAATACAGAAGTATCAATTTTGGTTGTGTATATGAAACATTTAGTGTGAAATGTTGATCGCTTCCTACTGACAATCAACTCTTCTTGAATTAGCACTGGTGCGGTTCTTGTCACACCGTTCAAAAGTGGACAGGCTTCAGAGATAATCTCCCACTACGAACAGCAGTGCTTTCACATAGTTGTGCAAGACACTTTTGCTGGTTGGAGCTGAATTTGACAGCTCACCAGGCAGCAGGAAACTTTCAACACAGTGCTCACTCTACTGTCTTTGTTGGTTAGATGGAGCACATTTGCTTGCTCCAGGATCTGTTGTGGGATGCAGCTAACCACCAAAGGCTGGATCCTGATTTCTCTTATGAATGCACAAGGCTTTTATAAGAAGTGAACTTACAGCACAATTTAAAGTATTTTATTGACCATGAATATGCCAGGAAATTTTTTGTCTGGTTCTTCATTTCCTTTAAAAGTACTCAGTTTTGGTGATTGCCTGCTGGCATGAGGCTAGGTTGATTTTTCACCCATCTACAGTGCAGCAGCAATTTTCACTTGACAGAATCTCTAGAAGACAGACTGACATGTTGTCACCAACACTCACAAATATTTGAGCAATTTGATGTTTTACTTACATGCTGAGCATCAGGTTTACATAAAAGTCCACTAACTAGGGGTCTATGTGTCTCAGCTAGTGTCAAACCGTGGCCATGCTGAAGCTGATTACAGGACTTAGAGGGAAAAACTGTGTGAAAATATCAGCTCCATTGAATAAAGTTTGTGAGTTTATTAGAAATTCAAAAGTTGCATCAGCTAGGTTCTCCTTTCTTATCAAAGCTCTCTGGGTTTGCAGAGCCCTTTGTCTTAACGTGGATAACATGAGAAGCAGGGTCATTCATATTTGACTCCTGAGGCACCTCTATCATAGCCTGCTTGAAAGGAATTTTCTTGCTCAGATCAACTCATCAGAGTTCTGAGTCCAACTCCACCATTATTTCTGTACTCTCTGNACAAACTGTTTGGAAAAACACCCTAAAACAACACAACACAGAGAAACAAATTAAAATAGGTAAATGCAAAGAAGCATGAGGGGCCCTTTCCCACAGCAGCCTGTGAAAGTCAAACAAGCATGTGCCCATGCCCATTCTTTTGTCATTTTCCTTGTGTAAGTGTTATATGGGCACACTCTGTCTCCAGGAGCATAATGTGGCTTTAGGAACAGCATTACGTTCTGTATTGCTGCATTAATGATTCATGTGAAACATGCAAATCAAAATATAACACTTGACTACATGTCATTAGGGAGCAGTTGAGAGAACCATGACAAAAATAATACAGAAGTATCAATTTTGGTTGTGTATATGAAACATTTAGTGTGAAATGTTGATCACTTCCTACTGACAATCAACTCCTCTTGAATTAGCACCGGTGCGGTTCTTGTCACACCGTTCAAAAGTGATGAGAGATAATCAGAGATAATCTCCCACTATGAACAGCAGTGCTTTCACATAGTTGTGCAAGACACTTTTGCTGGTTGGAACTGAATTTGACAGCTCACCAGGCAGCAGGAAACTTTCAACACAGTGCTCACTCTACTGTCTTTGTTGGTTAGATGGAACATATTTGCTTGCTCCAGGATCTGTTGTGGGATGCAGCTAACCACCAAAGGGTGGATCCTGATTTCTCTTATGAATGCACAAGGCTTTTATAAGAAGTGAACTTACAGCACAATTTAAATTATTTTATTGACCATGAATATGCCAGGAAATTTTTTGTCTGGTTCTTAATTTCCTTTAAAAGTACTCAGTTTTGGTGATTGCCTGCTGGCATGAGGCTAGATTGATTTTTCACCCATCTACAGTGCAGCAGCAATTTTCACTTGACAGAATCTCTAGAAGACAGACTGTCATGTTGTCACCAACACTCACAAATATTTGAGCAATTTGATGTTTTACTTACATGCTGAGCATCAGGTTTACATAAAAGTCCACTAACTAGGGGTCTATGTGTCTCAGCTAGTGTCAAACCGTGGCCATGCTGAAGCTGATTACAGGACTTAGAGGGAAAAACTGTGTGAAAATATCAGCTCCATTGAATAAAGTTTGTGAGTTTATTAGAAATTCAAAAGTTGCATCAGCTAGGTTCTCCTTTCTTATCAAAGCTCTCTGGGTTTGCAGAGCCCTTTGTCTTAACGTGGATAACATGAGAAGCAGGGTCATTCATATTTGACTCCTGAGGCACCTCTATCATAGCCTGCTTGAAAGGAATTTTCTTGCTCAGATCAACTCATCAGAGTTCTGAGTCCAACTCCACCATTATTTCTGTACTCTCTGGTTTTTTCTGTGATCTGATTGTGGGTCTGAGTGCTGGGGAAGGGAGAAAACTACTCTTTCGCCAGGTGAAGGAGGAGGTTGTGCAAACTTTTTCTACCAGAGCAGAAAACTTGTATCTCCTCATTCATTCATATGGCAACTGTTACTATCATTAGATTTACTGACAGGAGGAGAACACACACAGAGGTTGGTTTTTTTCCTTCAGTGCGGAGCAACACATGCTGTCTTCACAGAAGGCAGAGTTTGTTGGCTGTAGAAATGCTAATTGGTTGTTTTCAGCACAAGTGGGGCACAGGAAAAGACATGTTCTTCCTGAGCAGCTTTGTTTGTTCTGGGATTTCTGCCACCTGTCATGATATGTCCCCACTGTTGTAGATCCCCTGTCTGTCACACTGTCATCTTATTGAGAACACAGAATCTAGAGCTGCAGCAGACATGGCCATGGCAAAACAATTTTTTTTCCTAGAAGGGTCCTGTGCAGTCTGTTGGATTGGTGACTTCCCGCTCACCACCACTGATGGTATAAACCCACTCCCTTCCTCGTATGTGGTAGTTATGCTACACTGAGCCTGGTAAGGGAATTGTTTTCCTTGCTATAGACTACAGAGACTTCCAATTCAACCAAATGCATAGTGCCAAAGAGTCCGACCACAGTCCCAGGAGCCGTGTTAATTATTCATTTAATTCAGGGGTAGAAAGGTACAACAATGAATTATGATGGTATCCAAATTCTAGCTTTCCAGTTGAAAGCGTAAGTGGGACCATGGGACTGTGTCAACAATTACCTTAAGAAAGGAAAGAAACCTGGAGTGTTCAACAGATGTCCTGACTATCCCCTTTTGGGAGAGAGCAATCCTTCCGTTTCTCTTTAGCAAGCTCTGACTATTTGTTCATGCTTCTCTGGGGGCTTATTTAGTGGTTCTGGAAATATTTTAAAAGACATTTAAAAGGAGTTGACAAATGTTTGACCTGTTTCAGTGTCCATGAGCTGAGTTAAATTATGATGGTATCCTTTACGTGCAACCCAGAGGCCTGGAGCTGAAAGCTGGGGAAGACTGTGGGAGTGTTAAACCCATTTCAGTGACAGTATTCAGCATATGGTTTATCTGGTTGAGCCATAGGAGTGAGGAAGTAGTGGAGTTATGTGAAGGGTTTGGGTATGACCAAACCTTTCCAATAAATATGCTGTAGCTGCCACTGAGTTCCTGCTGTTCCAAATGTCATCTTCCCAGCCGCCTGAATCTTTCTGCTTGCAGAGTTTCCAGAAGGGAAGAGAGGCACTATCTCTGCATATAGGGGAAAAATAATGATGCTACTGCATCAGGCACTCTTTTTTCTAATACTACCCTGCTTGTTAAAAGTATACATATTTTAAAAAACTCCAACCAAAATTGGTAACTGATTAGGCTGGGGTGTTTGATGCGCTTTGTCCTTGGCATTCTTGGTTGGAAATCTCTCTTTTTTGTGGCACCGTGTGTAAGTAGTGCCAAACTCCCTTCTCTTGCCTGGCAGATTTTTTTGCCTACCTCTTGACCTGTTCATCTCACTTCTCCTAGACCATCTTTGGGTCTGTGTTGTGCAGGGTCTTTTACGTTATTTTGTTCTTCCCTTCTCAGCTATTTTGGCAGGCACCATTATCTACATGTATGATACCTCTGTGTCTGAAATCTCTGTCCTTTCTTCCGTGTATCTTCTGCTCTCTTTTGACTTTGTCTCTTGATTTCTCTAGCCCAGGATTGTGGTAGTCGGTGAACATCTGTATGTTAAAAGTTATCATGAGACTTTCTTCAGGTTACTGGTTCTGTTGAAGTTAATGTATTCCAGTTTAAACTCCCCGGTTGGCTGATGGCCTCAGCCCCTTGTCCATCCCCTGGGGGTCTCCCACTGGTCCCTGCTCCCTGACCCCACCTTCCCCTAACCCCAGGAAAAACCTGTGTAAGTCATTATACTTCGGATTTGCTCGCTTCCCCGTCGATGGGTGAAGATGCTCACCTGTTGGAATAAAGGCCACAGCAGATTCCCTTCCCAGCTCTTTGTTACCGACTCATGTTACTGAACCTGCCCTGGTTCCCCACGGGGCCGGCAGGTAAATAGTAACACAGGATGTTCCCAAGCCGATGTCTCCTGTTTTATTTCTATTTTCATGCGTAACTTCTCTTCAGTTGTACTACCATTCACTGACATACTCGAGGGCATCATGAATGGCACGGAAGCAGGTCTCACTTGAGTTGGTGGATTTCCACAGGAGAATGTTAGCAGTTTGCACAGTGGGTCACCATCCCTGTCCCCCTGTGGTTTCTTAACCTATTTAACTGTAACTTACTGGAGGGAAAAAAATCTACTATATAGTTAAATTAAGCCTATCTTTGCCTGCTTTATTTGCCTTAGTTTATCAATTTCTTCTGTATAAGTTGAAGAATGACCATTGTGTTTGTCAAAGCCTGAGACAAGCTGCAGTTGCCCCCTATAGGAACCCAAGTTAAACTTGTTCAAATATGACTACCTGCAGTTAATGTCATAAAATTATACTTAAACATCTAAGTCTCCTGATTTTTTGGAAGATTTGAGCAGTTGCAACTCCAGGTGCAGGAGATGTGTTATGAAATAATCCCAGGAAATCAGGGCTTTTATTTAAGCTTCTAAATAAGAACTGCAGTTTTTATAATTTACACTTTCAGGTTTTGTGAATGTTTCCTGCTGTGTGTAGGTTTCAATCTGTGTTAATACCAGGAAAAATGTCACCTCTTACCACCATCCTCTGCCCTCCTCAGGACAAAACCATAGAATAATGTTTGCCATGTCTGAACTGTCTCAGTGTATTGTTTAACTTTTTTGTTTCCTTCCAACAAGGAGAACTGTGACTGAAAAAAGTGAAATGCTGCAAGATGAACTTCAGGACTAGGCTGCTAATTCATCAGTGTCCAAGTTTCACATTGTTTAGGAGAGGATCAGAAGATTATTATCTGTGACTGACCTAAACTGCGAACTTTTCAGCTATGCCCTCAAAATTAAAAGTTCCCTTTCCCTCTTGGAAGCATTGAGCAGTAGCTTTTCTGAGATGTGCACTTTTCCTCCCTACTACTTAAAGCACAGCTTTCTAATGTGAAAAATATTTTTTTTTTCCCCCCAGTGCTTCAGCTGTAACAACACTGGATGTTTGCTTGGCTTGGGTGGGAAGGTGGAAAAATTCTTTCAAAATTTAGAAACAGAGAACTTTCTGATGTGTGCAGTAATCTTAAGGCAGTAAATTCTTTTTATTTGATTTTAAATGCATAATTTAGAATACAATATAAAAATGTATCCAAGGGGGAAATGAATTTTTTTTAATAACATGCTTCCCAAGGTAAGTCCAAAACGTGTGTGTTGATGGGAAAGGGAGGGGATAAATTTATATCCTCAAGGCATGACTTGTGGTTTTGAATAAAATTGAGATTGGTGCTGCTGTTGGCTTAGTTTCTTCTAGGCAGAGTTGGGTTATGCTGTTCACTCGGAATTCATACACAGGCAAATTGGGTTCACTTACAAGACTTTGATGATGCAGGGGTTTACTCCACAGTTCACACTACAGAAGGTATTGACTTCTCTGCAGCTCAGAAAGAAAATTTGTAGGCTGGAGATAATACTTCTCTTGTCAAGAATATTTTGTTGTCCTGTTTTGCCACCCTTGTGCGCGTGAGGCGCGCCTCTAGCACCAGTGTGACGTTCACTGCACAATTAGGGGTCATATAAGGGGGACAGTTATTTTATTTTCAGCCTGTTGCTACACAAACAGTGTTTCTTAGACCCTGATTCATATGACAGTGATAATAACTTTTCTTCAACATAAACAGACTTATTAAGAATAATGAAAATGAGTATTAGTTAAAAACTGTGCTTGTACATCTTTCTTTGGGGAATGAATTGTTTATATATGAAACAAAAAAGAACTTCAATTACTTTATCTCTCTTGCTCATGTAAGAGAGATAAAAATTACTGAAGTTGGTTTCCACAGTGCAGTGCACCTTAAATCCAGAGCATCTTGCAGTTCTGGAGATGCTGGCAGTCTGTAACACGTCTTCATGTGCTGTCTCCAGCATGCACTGGAGTCTGGGAAAATTGCAGCCTGTGTGGATTTGCTCAGAACAGGATTGTATAATGGGATGGCTCTTTCTAAAACGAGTTAAATACAGCTGCTTCTGGCATTATTGGTCCTGTGTCAGAATGCACAATGTAAAATATAATGAGCAAATGATGAAGATAAGGCCTGCCTCCAGGGAAATGGGGCTGGAGAGCGAGTGGAACCATGCCTGGTGTAAAGGTGATTTCCCCAGTGGTTAAAGCCCACACAGAGACACAGGAAGAATGAGCTGTGAGTCATGCTGCCTTCTAGCTACTCTAGCCTGCTAAATGGTCTCATAGGAGGCCACTGCAACTAGCTAAAGACATGGCATTGCCTGGGGGATGCCAGCTTGCTTTAGGGACAGCTTCAGTTAGGTGAGGTGCTGGGCACGTGGGGCCGCCTCCTCCCCTCCAGCTGTCTTTGGCTGGTGTCAAACGAGGCCCACCAGCATGGGATTTGTAGCCAGCCTGCCCTTCCTTAGCTTCCTGCACTGTATGGCATGAGGGCATGTTCCTCTTAATGTGAAGTTAGTTAATCCATGAACTGATGTTCTGATGTAAGATCTAACTATTCGTCCACCTGCGAAACACGGGTAAGGTTTTAATTCCCCCCTCTTTGCATTATTGGACTTTCTTATGGGTTTTGCAATATTGCTGCAGTGGTATTACAAACCAAATGCCAGATGTGCAACTTCAAACTGTGGTGCCTGGGTAGCCTGATATTGCACATACCACCTTATATGAATTACATGAAATAAGGATTAAGTTGTGTGCTTACATTGGTTTGTGAAATGGCTCTTTTCCAAGGAGTTCTTCTCTTTAAAATAACATATAAAAGGTGGTTTGAGCCTAATCCTGTCTGTATAGGGCTCTCTGAGCTTTCAAAGTCAGCTATAGCAGGTGAGGGGGAAGTAGAGCCTTGTAAAACCAGGTGTCTGAATTATTTTATTTATGACACATTGAATGTACCTTTGCTGTTTTGTTCTGTGACGTCAGTTGATTGATTTATGCTGAGCTGTAATGAAATCTTGCAGCCTGAATACTTTAAACTGTGCATCAGATGATGTGCTTCAGTCAAATAAGGCACCACCAGTCCTGTTCTGCCCCGGGTGCATTGTGGGAATCTCATCAGATGCTGCCATGTAAATGCTCCTCACCGGTGCCCAGCAGAGGGTGATGTTGGACAGTAGGTTATAAATCTGTGTTGTAGCACCTCGCAATTATCTGCAGCCATTCCTTAGGTTTTCATCATTTTAATCCACCCTTTAGAGCTATTACTTAAATGATATAGACATGGGTGATATAATTAGAATGTGCTGTATCTGCCATTAATTTATAACATATGATAGGCTTATAAATGTCATAAAAGCGTATCTTGAGAATGCTGTGAACTCTATTTAACCCTGATGTTTCAGAAAAGTTTGATTTTTATGGCTGAAGCGTTTCATGACTGCAACAAGGTCTTTCTTTCTCCTAGAAAATATGCTTAAAATGAAAATTCAATTTTCTCTCCAGGCTTGATATTCTGGAATTATTGTATGCAAAGAAATATCATGTTGTTACTTCAAGCATCAATACAGTTATCTTGACTTGGATTTGAATTTCTCTAGCTCCAGGGATCTTTTACGTTTAGGGACAGGAAATTAATTTATAAAGTGAAAGTTAAATTTGTGCCTCTTGACTACATCCATATTTTTCATAAAACTTCATCACCGAAAGCTGTATGTAGTGTGAAATACTGTCCATCTGTGTATTTGTCTCCCTCTTGTGGCTGGAAAATTTTTTAGGCCTTGTATTTTGAAATAGCTGGTTTTATTCTTTAGCTGAGATTATTGTAGTGATTTTTCTATACGTACTTGTTTCTTGTGGATATTTTTCTCATATGCTTTCAATTAATGTGTGCACCAAACTGTCACAGTAGTAGCCATCTTCTTATTTACTGCCTAGATTGTGGCATTCTCTACAACGTAAAATATTGAGTCAGGAGTTGCTGGTTTTCCAAAGAGAACTGGATTTACTTTTAGAATAGTCCATGGACCAACTTTCATTGGGTGACTCCAAATTCCAGCTAGTAAGCAGAATGAATAAACTGTGTACTTCTGTATGTGCTTTGTGAGGAGGGAAGTGCTGAGTTTTGGAAGTGCCGAGAGTTTGGTAGATTGCACTGTTGGGCAAGAATGGCTGCATTAGTATGGCTCTTAAACAGAGTAAAGCTGGGAGTAAAACAAGTATGAGTTTGCCGTCTCTGCTCCTGCAGACTGTGTACAGACTTCCTTCTGAGCTTCCAGAAAAAAAGGTTTTGTGACACATTTCTAAATTAAAAGGCCGGTAAAGCTGTCAGGTCCTTGGGAATGGAGTCATCTAACCTGAGTGAAGAAGGATTTTTAAAGGATCTTTTCCTATAGGTTTTCAGAGAAATGGGGCAGAGAGGATGTGACTGCATATCAGACAAAATAATTTTATCTTAAAAGTGCTACGATGTCTTGCCGAACAATCCCTAGCCAAAAGACATCTAGGCTTTTAATATGTAGCACTTTAATTTGCTCATTCACAGGAAGTTAGTTTTCTCGTAGGTGCTGTAACTCCACCTTACAGTTGCTCTTCAGCTATTCTGTGATGCAAGTGTCCTGCTTTGTGCCTCACCTTACACCACAATTGCTAGTGGCAAGCTTTTCCTTGAACTTCTAGCATAGAAAACCATGTTATTTGTATTTGAAGGGTTAGAGATGAATTGGAAAAATTTAGTCTCTTTCAGGCCATTTGCAGCGAATGGTTTTGAGAGACTAAAGCCACAACTCCAGATTTTCTGCAAAGATGGAAACGATTCCAAACCTTTTGGGTGCCACCTGTGATGAGTGAGAGAGACAGGGGAAAGGACTTTTTTTTTTTTTTTTTTTTTTTATTTTTTGCCAAAGCTGAAAGGACTTTTCTACACTGTAAAAGCACTTCCTAGCTTCTACACCTTGAAATTAATATGTTTGTCCTGAAAAAAGAAAAGACAACTCAGTGTGCCTGAGGAGGTTGTCAGCTTAGTGTTAAGCCACAGCCAACAGAAGCACGGGCACATCTTACTGAGTCTCCTCTCCAGTATGTTATTATGTACCTTTGCTCTCACCAGTTGGCTGTGATGCCTGTGTTTTCACTAGTTGTTCAGTCAGGTACTTGAATGCATTGAGATTATACTTAGATCCTAGGCTTTGAAGAGAAAATTGGATCCAGTTCCAGCTGCAGCTGGCTCTTGTGTAAATAAAGAATTGTACCGAACCCCAGACACCTGAATACCTCCCCGCTTTGCACCGGTAAATTCCTGGCAATGAAGTTCCCATTTCATTTAGTGAAATAGCTCATATCTCTGCAGTTATTGTGCTCTGCTGCTAGACTACTCTGGTTTTGCCCTCCACTCCACAGCTCCTGTTAAACTGCAGCATTACTCAAGCTCTACAACAGGAGACAAGACATTTAACAAAAAAATCTGGGTTTATTTGTCATCCTATCAAATTCCTGTAAATCGGACTGTGACCAGACATGGAGTGGAAGCACCCCAGCCTGTTATAGTACTGGCTCTGTGAGACAGGGAGGAGGCAAACTCCAGCTTTAAATCTTCCTGGTGCCACCCTTAATGACAGGGAGAATGGGGTGCCAAAGTCTATTATGTGCTGAAAGGCCCCTAAGTGTTATTGTAAAGGGCTTCTGCAATCCCACCATACATTTTCATCTGAAGATTTTTAGGCTTGCACTGCATGGGAAAAAAACTGGTAGAGTATTTGTAGTCTGCATCTGCCATATTTTATAGTAAAGAGTTCTTTCTGAGCAGCTCTCTTTTTTTTAATTATATCTTAAAATGGTATTAAATGTTGTCTCTGTTCATGCCAACTGCTATTTAGTTGTAGTCACTGCAAGAGCTCTTGCTTGTTGGGACATCAATTTTCTTTTCATTGATGCTTTGCTTTTATGTTTGGACGGGAATTTGAAAGCGTATAGGCTGAAGCAGAAAATATTGCTGAGGCACACAGAATGATAAATTTCCCTTCTGATACAGGAGAGTCTAAGGAGGAATATATGTTTTGTTCCTTTTAAAAAGTTTTCTTTGCTAGATGATGTTTTGAAGAAGGAGGGGGGGAACAAATTTTTACTTTTATGTGGTGAGGAGAGGAGGGTGTATGCGTGGGTTTGTTTTTTCTGCCTTTTAAAGCCTACCTTAAAGTGGATATTTTATTACCTGCTTCTTCTGACTTACATATATTGGTAATTGAAGGAGAGTGCTGAACTGCTGGCCTAGTGCATTATTTGTGTTGTCTGAGTCTCCGGGATCTTGAAGGAGGTGATTATCCCAACAGCTGCCTCTTGGGAAATGCAAGGGGAGAGGGGAAATTGCCTAGTTGGGTAGATGGGCTCACCTCTGAAAGGTCATGAAGAGAACGAAATGCTGATGTATTGATACCTTGTGGACCCTTTCTTCCCAGCTTGACACAAAAGAGAGCTTTAAATTGAAAGAAGACTGTGCCACTGCAGAAAATAGTTCACGTGTATTTCTGATCTTCTTGCCAGCCAGCCAACGTTTGCTTCTGTAAATCACTTCTTCCTTTTTTTGGTGTGACTCCTTTTCGTTCTTTCTATGGATGTGCAAGAGGGAATGTCATTTACTGTAATCAGCTTATCTTGCTTGGCCTTTATGGATGTTTATTTTGCAATATTAAATCTGAATATTGTACTAGGATCATTCTTGTTGGTGACCTTTTGCCTGCTTGACTAACATAGATATGACAAACGCTGCAGTGCAGCCCTGTAACACAGGGATGATAGCTTCTAATGGGGATTACACAAGAGCTAATATGTTTCTTGGTATATTTGGTGCTTCTGAGAGTGTCCCACGCAACATATTCAATAATTTGCAGCCCAGTATTGTGTGCTTGTCTTTGAGCCTGAATTATGAACACATAATGTGCCTTCAATAAGAGACTCATCCTGGATCATTTTTTGTTTTAGGTTTTTTTTTAAAAAAGGGTGTATAATTTCAAGGTTTTTACTTCTTTTGAGTCTGGACAGTTATGTTTGTACTGAATTTAAGCAGGCTTGGTATGTGCTCTATAATGAAGTCTGCATCAGGATTTAGATCTTCTATTTGCAGGAATCAAATCTTTGTAATTTTAGTTAACTGTTTAAATTTACACTCATGTTTTACCCTCTCCTGTCCCACTCAGGTGTGTGCCATGGAGAGTAGCCTATAACTTCGTTTTGTTCAAATGCTTTGTTCTCTTGCCACCTCCTGTGTGTTTGATTGCACATTAGTACACTTTCAGGAGGAGGTATGACCCCATGTAAGATGCTTCAACAACCTGGTAGGCGGAACAGTCTCCTCAGAGTAAGGTGTGGATTTGAACCCTGAGCTCTAACTTCCCTAGTGAGTGCTTTACCTACAGGGCTATTGTGTAAGTAGCTCTTTCAGGTGTGTGTGCTCAGGGTGGAAGGAAAGTGATGCCCAAGAGCTTTAGAGGTGAGATGATTTCTCCCCGAATCCCTGCTTCACTTAAAACACACGTCTGGGCTTCATACTAGAGTGCAGTTGCAGGACATTATCAGACTCAGGATGTGTATGAGTGTTTCACCCTCTGCTTTTGTCCTTATCCTTGAGACTTTGCTCCTTAAAGTCGAATGACAGTTTGTACCCTCACAATTGAGGGCTGAAATACGAGTGAAAAAATACAAGGGAAGGAAAATGAAGGGAGGGAGAGATGTGTCTTTTAAAAGGACATGATATTCCTGTTTACTCAGAGAGAAGCATGCATGTAGTCAAGATGTAGAGAATTCAATTTCCATATTATCACAGGGGCAGCCTCTAAAACACAACATTCAGGAATAATTACAAAGTTCAGTGTCAGCTGTAGTGAAAACTTATTTTAACAAGCTATGCATTTAAACCAATATAGATTAAACTTCTTTCTTCCTCATGTGTATTCTATAACTGAAGACATTTTAGAAAGGGGGAGCAGGGATGTGTGAAGTACGGTGGACCATAAAGCCTCTTGGGATTTTAGTAATTTATGATAAAAACAAATGTGATTGATGGAGTTACATGTCAGCTGTAAGAAAAACCCTTAAGCACCTACTGTTGTGTGCTTGGAGACAGCCAGCTACAATGCACCTTGATCACATCTTGATAGCATGTGGCCAGGAGTGAAGAAAACAGAAAACTTTTTTTGGTCTTTTAAACAGCCCTCATTTATTCACAATTTGTGCCTGGAACAGCTTTCATGTAAATAATTTCAGTATTTATTTCAGTTCAGGTTGATTAACAAGTTTACTGATTTAAAGGACACACTTGACACTGAGCTGCAAAAATATGAGAAGCATGTTAAGTGCTGGGTTGCTTGTTTTCATTAGCCCTGAGGAGCACTACAGGGATCCTGATGCTTTTTGGTGAGGTCAGTGCTTAGTGGGGACTACTTCCAGCAGAGAGTGTTCTCTGGACTCTCAACTGAGCAACTGTGTAAGATGAGTTGTTCTGTACATCTAATTCTAATAAAATCAATAGAGCTGTATATTTTACTGTAGTGTAGGATTTGTCCAATTTGCTACCTGCAGTCACTTCTGCCCATCTTACAAAAAAAGCAGATTAAACATTTCCCAGAGTCTCCAGTAGATTGCTGTGAAACAGTACAGTGGGAAAGATGCTGTGAGGAAAAAGGAATCTTGTTTTCTCCTTTAAATGCCTCCAAATTAAAAGAATAAATTTCTGTCAGCCATAAATGAAACCCCAAATCCTCTTGATTACTACTACTTTATCTGTGGAAGGTTTTGAATTAGCTGTAAAACTTAAAGCTTTCAAGAGTTCATCTCTGGTTTCTTGATACAGTTTGCTTAATGTCACCAAGAATTAGTGCTGCTTACACAGCGCAATTTGCATTGCAACATATTTTTGCAAATAAATTTAATTGTGAGATGTGGAAAAGTTTAAAAGACTTTGTGGGCTTAAGGTAGAACAGAGAAATCAAAAAAGTATTCAATTAGGATTTGCAAGGGCTTCAGTATGAAATATCTCCTTTTTATTGATATTTTCCAGTTTTTAAATACTTCTCTAAAATAAGTACATTGCAGCTGACGTGTATAATATTGCACTTGGCGCAAGCTTGCATCGGCAGAGAAGTTTTCTTCTTTTATTTGTTTGCACTTTACGTTTGCACTAATGTGTGAAATTTTGTGGCCAACAGCTGAAAATTTGTGGGAAGAAAAACACTTCATCAGGTAATGAATTATTTTTCCATTTCTGAAATAAAAAGGATACTTGAAAACTGCCATCCCCCTTCTCCCAGCTGTGAACCTCCTCACAATACTGGGGTATAAAGGAGCATCAGTGCTTGAGCCTTCTGCAACCAGGTGCAGCAGGAGCAGCAGCAATGCCTGCAGACTGAATTTTTCCCTGCACTCAGTGTGGAACTTCTCTTGCAGGACCAGCATGTTGTCCCAGCTTTTGGAGTCTGTCCTACATGTACCACAAAGTAGATGAGCTGTGTGAGGAAAAGGGGCTCCTTTATCTTAATCGTTGCCTTTGTGTGTTGTTATTACGGCATTACAATCTGTTTACAATTATAAAGTGTCATTTTTCCTCTGTAAGACCCCAGTTTATATAGCGTGCAGGGGTGAGTGTGCAATGTGGTATAATTCAATTTGTAGAAGTAGCTGTAAAACTGGTGTGTCCTGTCTCCAAGTGCTGATATAGAAACCTAAATAATGGTCTCATGTGCCTTGCTCTGGGTTTTGGATTTTTTTTTGTGTTGTGTAAAGGTGTTAGCTATAAATCAGTAAGAACTACGGAAGCCAAAAGTGCTCTACTGATTTACAGATAACTGCTTCCCAGGGCACCCTGGAAAGTAAATAGGCCTCCCAGACTAAATCGTCACCTCCCAGCAAATTTTGACAAGTGTGATAAGCAGTTTCCATATGCTGCAACTCTGTTACTAACTCTACTACCAAAACTGATTTTCTTGTATACGATTAGTATATACATATATGAAACTAATATAGTTTGTGTACCAAAGTCAATATATACATGGGAAAATTTATTCATGTCACTATAAAATAATTTGCTTAATAGTTGAGTATTTACACTGACATACAGTTCATATAGAAATTGATTGTGTTTCAGGGTAAGGATGCAAACATTCAGAAAGCTTCCTAACTATTGTCTCTTCATTACTTTTAAAATTCTCTTGTTGATTTGTGATTCAGATCTTTCTGAAAATCTGTTGAACTTACTCTAAATTTTGAATGTGATATATTAGGATTTCAAAGTTTGGTTTAACACATTTGAGGGTAAAATGAGAGATGGAGAAGCAACTCTGCCATAGATTTGATGTTTGACCTTTGATTTTTCTGCACTCAAGTATTGTAAAATGTGACATGGAGCATTGTCCATAGGTGTTCAATGGCTCTGACATAAAATGTGGCAAAGCTGAAGTATCCTTATCTGCATACTATTTTTAAAATACACTTACACATTTGTTTATTTGCTTTAACCTTCTTCTGAATTATATTCTTTCTGAAGTCGTATGTACACTTGGTTTTGATTTTCTTTGCTTTGTTTTGTGGTTTCAGATGGCTTTGTTTTTATTTTTACTTTGTATTAGCTTTTACTTATTATAAAGAAGACACAGCATGCCAGTTCTCATTCCATCCCAAAATGTCTCTACTCTAGAAAGTATTTTACTGCAAAGATGCTATGCAAACTAAGAAAGTTCATCTGTAATAGTGGTGGAGTATAATTGCTAGAGACTCAAATTGATATTTAGAGCACACCAACGTATCAACAGATGTGGGTCTAAATGAGAGACTTGGAGCATAAGGCAATACATTGTCAGGAATGTGTGGTGGACCGTGATTATTAATGGGCTTTTAATTAGTGGATATTCAAGACAAGCTTGTTGTTATTATTGTGTGTCTAGCAGGATACAGTCTCAGACCATTCCTGCCAGGTCACACCTTTCTTAAGAAGAAATTTAAATGAGTATTTGTCTTTTGCTATTACTCTTTCTAAAGATCTGCCTGGATAGTGGCTTTGCTCAAGTGGAGAGTTTCGAGCACATTTTTAGGGGTGCCCTTGCAGATAAGCAGGGAGACAGGACGCAGACTTGATGTGAGATGTGATTTTGTGTGGCCAGATGAGCCTGGCTCCCAAGTTTGCATCTTATCCATACAAAAAGTGCCTGAAAGGTGCTGGAAACTGATGCCAGGATTATTTAACAGAGAGAACGCCCATAAAACACTCAAAAAGCAAGAATGGGATCAAGCCAAATGTAGCAACACGTGGAAAGTGTATGCAGTCTAGAATCGTGTAAAGTATCAAAGTTTCCATCCTGGTTCTGGGAGGATAGGGCTGTGTTGCAGTCCCTCCCATCCATCAATCTGTCTTTCCTGAAAAGGAAACTTGCACTTAACCCATGACTAGAGGGACACTTACAATTCAGCCTGTGGCTCTGCTGGCGTGGCTGCTGCACTTTGCATTCATTCACTGACCACAGCTGTCCAGCCATGTTCTGCTGGGGTGCTGGAGTCCCTCTAGCTGGCTGTGATTTAAGTTCCTATATATGAAAGTAAAAATACTAAAGCAATATCCTTACAGTATAAAATATATTACTTTTGCAGTAAAGACCTGTCCCTTCATAGTGTATGTCTCACATCTGTGCCTATGTGTAGTCACAACAATTGTATGTTTTACAGAGTGAATTATTTATCCACAGATTGTGTTTTCAATATAAATATTTCTGTTTCCTATTCAGCTCCACTGTTGTTTGTGGTCTACTGTTCTTTGTGATGCCACTTGGCCAAAGATGTTTTGTTCACTATATAACTTCATGTGGAATAGATGAATGGACCACATCTATGACAAGCCAGTTGGTGTTTTTGTGGGAGCACTAATGTAAAGAGATGCTTTGTACAATAATTGGAAGTAGGAGTAACAGACGTGAGGTTGTGTCTCCAGCACGGATGGTATTTAGCTTCCTGGTAAGTTAATAATCTGTCTGTTTAAGGGACTCAAGCCATTCTTTTTTGTCCTATTGTTCTTCCCTTCTCTGTCATTTCTCTTCCTCTCATTTAGTCACTGAGTTAAATTAAGGATTAGCTGTCAAAGTCATTTGTGTTTCCCTTCCAGAGTCCCTTCTGTTAGCATCTTCCATGCCCTACAAATGTAATCTGACGTTGCTTCTTGGTGTGTACTTCCATGCACACTCTCCATCTGCGACTTGCCTTTTTATCCTTTCTATACTTAACACATCTACAGCATTTGCTTTACTAGGGAAATCCATCTTCCATGCTCACTTGTACCCTCAGAGGAAAAGGGATTGTCATCATGCTTGTGTGTCCTTGTAACACTGACTTCACCTTTCTATTAAATTCTTCCAGGTGCTGAAGATACGTTTTATATTGGCAGCATTTAGCTCTCCTACCAATGTCTCTCTCAAGAATTGCTTTTTTAAAGTTTAATTATAATCACATACAAAGCTGTAGGTGGATTCTGTATGCGTATAGTTTGGCTTCTCCTGCTCTCTTCTTTGCTTCTTCTTGGTTTCATTCTACATATCTTACCTGGTTCTTACTTCCACCTCTCTCCTAGGTCATACTTCTCTGTCTCTTCCTCTCTCTGGCTTTCATTTGTATTCCAGGGTTACCAAAGACAGGAGCAATAACTGTTTAGTGAGGTCAATAATGCCATAGAAAGGACAAATACCCTGGTGTGTAGGAGGAGGGAGAGGTTTAAAGCTGCCCTCCTGTAGGAAAGGCAGCTGGTATAAGATGATGCATGTTGTATGTCTGTTCAGTCCTGCATGATGCTGTAGACTTTAGCTTGTACTGAAGACCAACTCTGCTCCTTTTCTTTTTAAGTGTCTTACTGTCATTGCCAGAACAAATTTCGTGGACCAAACAGCTGTTATCAGCTCTGCAATCCTCCTAAACCCCTGCTTTTCATAGGCAGCATCTCCATAAGATTTCTGCAGCTCTGGCATTGAATCAATACCTTTTATGAGTGCTCCCATTCCAGATGGATCCACTGAAGGAAAATGCTTCTTGAGATTTAAGATTATTACTCTTGAATATCAGGTGCTACTTGTACCTGAACAGAAAGGATTGCTCTTTGTTTTCTCATTTACATGTAGTTCATTCTGGGGTAGGTTAGTTTATCTCACATTAAAACTATTCAGTGGAATCAATGTGCAGATTCCAAACATCTGTGTCCCTGACAACAGCACACTGGTGTATCTTTCCTTGGATTGATGGTGTCCGGAGGGCAGGAGAAAATGATGTTTATGATATAAACTAAGCAACAGCCTTTGAAGTGATTGTTCAGAAAGTACTGCAGGAAAAAGAAGAGGGAAGAAGCCCCAAGTGTAGTATGTTAAAAGAATCTGGAGTTTTCAGAAAGCACAGTTGCTGTGCCTGCCCTTTCACTTATCAATAATTACTGTATTTTCTTCTCTGCAAGATTAAGTGCCCCCCAGTAAAAGAACAGAGTAAGATCACAAATGTAAGCCCACCCTTGTCTGGCTGCCTGCTATGCCAGTGAAGTCAGGGCAACTGTGTATTAAGTAAAGCATTGGTAATTCTGAGATCAGAGACCCATTTTGCATAGCAAGTTTTAGCAGGTCCTAATCTGGAATAAAAAATATGTCAACTTTTGAAACCTTGTAAGTCATTACACAAAAATGCAACAGTCTTGTGATGGAAGATGGTGTGTTTTGCCTCATGCTGACTTGCAAGGGACTTGCTTCACCTGTTAGGTATGTTATAATCAAATTTTAATTTTTTCAAAACATATGTATTTGTACGGTGAAATTTTATACTCAACAGATCTGGGCTAAATGCACTTGAGCTATGCCTTATGTGTACTGGTATGTGAGTGTGGTACATGGGCCTTGAGATAGCAGAATAAAGCATTTCCCTTCTCTAATTTTAGATGACCTTTATTTTGAAGAAAAGAGATTAATTTTGCATCAATATTTGATTTTTCACAGTGATGTGTCACCATAATTTTCCTTAACAACAACGTAAGGATGCAGATTTCTGTCTTGGTGGGTTGCTGTATGTGCAGAGTTGCTTCCTAATGTTATCCTGTCTTTAATCCGCCAACCCTGACAGGGAAACATCACGTTCCTTTTATCTGTCAGAATGAAATCCTCTTCTCTGAAGAGCTCCTGGATTTCAATTTTAGAAGTAAAGATAAAAGCAAAAACAAAGTGGGGGTAGTAATCAAGACGTTTTCTGGGTAGGATTATCGATTACCCAGTCAAATATTAGATAAGATAATTTGTCTTTTGTCCTTGAGATGCCATTGCCAAAGCCATTGGTATCAAAATAATTTCTTTTAAGTGCTGGGACAGTAGTGGATAAAAGAATTCCTCCCAATGATATTCTACCTCTGGTTATGCTGGACTCTTATTTTCATTTCAGATGTATCACAGTGCTAGCACAGCCATGTGACAGCATGCTTGCATTCCTCAGGAATGGTGTGCATCACTTGTTTTGAAAGTGAAAGGCACTTCAGCGCTTTTGAGTGTATTGTAAACATCAGAAAACTGGAACCATTTAATATCATTCCTCCAGTACTTCTGGAAAGGTAAATAGTAAAACAAATTATAGTGTTCTGTGTTATTTTCTGCCAAATTACTGTAATTCCATAATAAATGAAATCTGTTGATACAAACTTCAAGCATCTGCAATTTGAACATTCTTCCTACAAACCCTTGCAAAGATTCTTCTTCACTTTGGAAATACAGCGTCAGTATCTGAAAAGGCTCTCTGTAAGTAACTGGATTCTGAAATCACTTCAGCTGGCTAGTGCACTTGCTCTATTTGAGGTGGCATACCCCCTTCAGCTAGCAAAATTTCTCCCTCACACCTCCCTGTTAAATACTGTTGTTGGTGTTTGTTTTGCTGGAGTGTGGAGGCGTACGCTCAGCAAGTTTGTTGTGCTTTGTATTTTTATCATCTGTTCAGCTTACCACACAAAGATTTTACTTGAACAATCAACACGTGCTCTCATAAATAAACCTTAGGGTGAAGTGATGCTCTAGAGACAGTGGAGCTTAGATGTTTGTAATTGGAAGCAGAATCAGCTCCTTGACTTTCTACAACTTGCAGCGACTCCATGTCAGAAACAGTTAGTATGGACTTTACATAGAGATCCAGCATGTGTGCAGGCCCTCTAATGAAAAATTCTTCATAGACTTATACAAGTAGAAGCCAAATTTGACTGTGACTTGTGCAGTCATGTAAATAAAAACCAAAGATGTGGCTAACATTCTGGAGGGCAACATAGCATGCTTTATTTTGAAGCTGTAAAATCCAGCCTCACATGTGACATTTGTTACTGCTGGGATGAGAACACTCTGTTCGGGACACATGTGCAGCCACAACTCAAGAATACCACATGCATGGTGGGGGTTAGATCCTATCAGGTTTTAAACTCATCCTACTGAAGAGCGAGCATCCTTCATTTCATTCCTTCTAGTATTTGCAGAAGCTAAGTCCACTCAGTATCTCACTGCTTCAGGCCTTGCATTCCCCTCTGGTGTTGGGAAGTGTGAGAGGGATGGAGATTTCAGGTAGTAAGTGTCTCATTTAGAAGCTTCCCTTTAATATCCCAGTCTCATTTCTCTTTTACACTGATTCTGCATTAAAAAAACCTAAACAAACCCCAAAAATAGAAGCAGCAGCCTTTTCTACATGTGTCGCTCCATTTGCAGCGCCGAGTTTGGACAGTAGAACTGCACTTACAAATATCGTGAAACTAAGTACCTTTTAGGCTGAAGTAGAATTGGAAGGATTTTTGTACCTGCTTTTCCTGAATATGACTATCTTGCATTGATTTTTATAAGATTTCATCTTTGGGATTGCATCCCACACCCAACTGTTAAACTGCATTGGATCAAAATAAAATTTTAAAACAGTTAATGTGGGAATAATTACTGGACAACAGAAATCCGACATTTACTTTACTATGGTTAGATAGTAGTTTTTAGCTTGCTTATCTTATTTTCTGTCAGCATGTCAGCTTGGATGCAACTTCTGCAGTAGTAATACTAGAACAAACTAATAAGTGTGTGTTCTATTATTGATAAATTGTTTTATATTGGTGTTATATTATTTTTGTTATTATATGTTATTTATATGTTTACACATTTATACTTCTATGTTTTCTGTTTTTGTAATAGTTTATATTCTATTATTGTTGCACTTAAAAATATCATAAATTGATATTTTTCCTTGTGCTGCTGATTTGTAGTACCTGGAGTTAGTGTATCCCTGGCAACTCAGGCTTCATTTATACCTGTTGGGAAGCCTGCCTTTTGCAAAGTGGATCATCTTGAACATCTCTAGGAATTCATACCAGAGACATGCTAGCTGTGCTCCATCTGCTTCTTAGTAATCTTTAATTTTAAATCATCCTGAAGTCTTTACACGCACTAATAAACTTAAGCCTCATGGCACATGAGATAAAATGAGAATTAGAAAGTCATTCTGCAGAACTGTCCTTCTTATATTCTTGATGTGTTTTACCCCATAGAAATCCCACTTCAGTCTTTGCAGTGGAGTTTCTCTCCAGCACCACTTGCTCTCACTCCAAATTGCACTTCATTGTTGTGAAGTTTAGTCAGATCATTTAACATCAGTTACATCACTGGGTAAATTTTAGGAATCACATTGTATTATTAGGATGAGAGGCCTGAAAGACAGCCATCTGGTAGCAGGGTACCAAATAGCATTGGCAATGGCAAACAGTGCAGTAGCATTCTAGATATTTTTATTTGTAGTTCTGGATATATTCTGGAACCTCCAGATCTTTTCACAGATTTTTGTAGGGTATTCCCTTCACAACAAAAGGTTCTTGCGTTGTCACAATTAAAATCATTTGGCTGAAAATTTAGTGATGTCTAATAACCGTACAATTAAACTCCTTTTGTACATTGGGATGATGTCTCTTTTATGTAGAGTGTGTTGAAAGGTATAGTGATCATTCTTCTCTTACTCAATTACCTTTATCTTTAAAATCTTCATTTTGCTCTTTCAGAGCTTCAAAAGTGGTAGTATAAAATCCATATCCTAATCAGACTAGATAATTATGCTTGCAGAGACCTATTCAGGGTTAGCTGTCTGTACATGACTGAGTCTGCACTGAAGCAGGGATGAATCTGCACATAATGGTTCACCTAAAAAAAAGCACAGTATTACTGGGGAATGTTTAATTCAAATGTAGCAATCTATAGCACATCAAAGTGTGATTTAGAGTAAGAGTTATTGTTGAGACCTTTTGAAGGTTGCAAATACCAAGGAACAAGTTTCAGTATTAATTCCCGTATCTGTCTTGGGAGGAGAAGACAGCAGGAGTCACCCAGGGATAATCATAGCTAGGTTTATCATATACTTTGAGCACTTGGATAGGGGAACCTGATCCAAAAATGTGCTACTTGCACTGTCTCTGCAAAAAGTGCACCAAATGTGCAGCTAAGAAGACCTACTTATATCACAGTTCTGCAGGTCCTGTGGCACAGAAACCTGAGGCAGGGTCTGGCCAGGGTTTAGTAGAGATAAAGGAAGGAAAAAATTTGCATGCTTAGGCTGCATGCCATGAAAAGCCATATGTAAATTTATGGCTATAAGTCTTTTAAGCACTTTGGTGGAAGACTTTAGACTTCCCAGATATTTAACCTCTGCCAAGGTAAGTCAAAGGAGGTTCACAGCAGAGGCAAAGAACCTATGCCATTATGCACAGCAGAGTAGGAAGCCAGATATGTGAAAGTCTTCCTGGCCGCTGTGGGGATTAAAAAGACAACTGGTGTGTTGGTTGAAAAGAAGATACCCTAGGGTCCACCAATAGCTGATAGTTCTGGTGACCTTGTCCAAGCTTCACTATAAACTTTCCTGCCATAAATATTTTTTGGGTAATTTATACGTGAAAGTAACTCTAAGGCATGTCCCAGCTCCCTAGGCCATAGGTGTACAGGTGAGCGCAGAGATGACGCTTTGTACCATTTCCAGTGCTAGCTGGGGAAAGCTGTACTGCATGTGCTTCCAGAGGCAAGCCAGTTCTATTCAGGGAACTCTACAGTTCATAATCAGCAGTGGCAGTGGTTTTGGATTCCCTGTAGTATCATCAGGTGTTTTCAGGTTTGGGTAGTTTGTTGGGTTTTTTGGGTTTGGGGGGATTTTTTTGGGGTGGGCATTGGGGTTTTTGTTTGTTTGGTTTTTACAATTCCGTTTTCTCATCTCTTGTAGTCTGGGTTTCCCTGCTCTTCCCATTCCTTTGTATAAACTAGCATTGTCTAAACGGTTGTTGACTAGGGGAAAAAGTTACCTTTCACTTTAGGAACTCTTCACGCGTGAGAATTGGTCAGCACCATTCAGGTTGTTTCTGCTGTTCATTTGTGCTGAGTGCCAGAGAACAAAGGGCTCTCCAGAGAGTGTGTCTTGTCTTCGACAATTAGTCAAATGTCCCCAAATAAGGTCTTCCATGTGCACTCTTAGTTGCTTCTGCTGAAAGCATCTGAGAGTGGTTGGTTTGTTGGTTTGGGTTTGGTTTTTGATTTTGGGGTTTTTTTTTGATCATTCAAAGTACAAGTCCTAAGTGGCTGAAAACTTGTTTCTGACTTTGCAGTCTGGGAGCATTATAGCAGGGCAAAACATTTTTGCCAAGGCAGAACTAGAAAGCCCATCTCACTCACAGTATCTGACAGGTTATGTTTGTATGGTTCTCTTTTCTTATGCATTCTATCCCTTTCTAAACCTGTGTTATCAAAACAGAAGCAAGGGTGTAAATAAATTCAGTCTTTCCAGGTTTGACAGACACTTAGCAAACGATAGGCCCAAGCAGATGGAGACTCTGGGCTCCAGTGTTTGCTGCTGCTTAGGACTTCTCCAGCACCTCTGAATTTGCTGTCTCTACTCATGCATGCCCCTTCGTCCCAGTCAATATTCAGACATTGTTTCCTGTCATGTTTTCTCCTGGGCTTCTCTAACCAGTCTGTCAGGACTTCCATCTTTTAAAATGTATTCTGGTCCTGGCTTAACACAACAATGAAGAGATGTTAGGGGTAACATGATTTGCAACGGCACTTCTGTAAAATCTCTAGAGTGGCTCCTAACAACCAGTCAAAAAGCATGTCCATTTTCCCACTTCAGTAGTCACTTTAAATAGGATCAACTTCCATGGAACTATTTCAGTGGTGAGTTGGCCCCACACTAACTTGTGTGGGTGCCTTATCTGTTTAGGAAAATAAGCATTTTCCCTCTACAGGATCCTATGAGACCAACATTCAGCAGTCAAGTATGGGCAGAGCTTGAAAGGAACAATTTGTCTTTGGTTGACCTGCCATGCAAGAGGTTGTCAGGTAAAAACTTGTATAGGACAAATTATGTCCTTTTCAGCATAAAAAAAAAATTCTGACCAACTGAAAGAGACCTTCATAAAAATGGCAGAATGATTTCCTGTAAAAAAAAAAAAACCAGCGTAGATATTTAATTCAAAATGGATTATCATTTCTGCAAGATTTTGTTACTTTAAAGTATTGTCTAAATAACTTGAAGAGCTGTTTATTCACTGGCATCCATGTTGTCTATTCATGGGGATTTCCCCCTTATATTTAACAAGATTTCTGTAAGAAAAATAAACGGAAACAAAGTGAAAAGTAAAAACTAATGGCTAGTAAAGGTACTTACTTTTTTTGCCTATAGGCTTCAGTGTTCATGTGAAGAGCATCCAGTTTTACGGTCTTGTTGACATATTTGCAAGCCCATGGGTGTTGGAAAAAACTTCCTCTTTACCAATTCAGTACCCCGTCTTGCACTTCCTGACAAAAGCACCCCCTGAAAAGACCTTCCAGTTGCATCTGTGGGTCAGGCTTCAGTCAACACCAAGCCCTTGGATAACACAACATTATCTTTATCTGAAACTTTTCCACACTGGTGCTATTTTATTACAGGAATTTCCCTCACAGCTTGGCCAGCTGAGGATGGTTAGTAATATCTGTTCTATTCCAATGCAGACTTCTTTAGGTAGTAGACACCCTAGAGATTTAATGCATTAACTTCATCAAACATGATAATTTACTTCTTTGTTTATGTGTTTTAATAACAGCATCTTTTCATTGTTGTAATTCTTGTGAAAGAAATACTTTATGAAAAGCCTTAGGTGGTTGCTTTGTGCCTTCTCACTCCAGGTGCAAGGCTAATAGGAAGACTCAAGACCATTTTTCTGGTCTGTGTTTTTCTGTACCTCCAACACTTCATCTGTGCTGCACGCACTGCTGACTCACTTGAAGGTTTCAATAGTGATCTCTCATCAATCAGTAAAAGAAACAAGATTACTGGGTCCAAAATTCAGAGTAAATCTTGTCAAAAACATTTAGTTTTATCCGGCAATCTTTGCATTTCAGAGTGCTGCTTTGAAATAATGTGTTGCGAAGAATGCAGGGCAATTTCTAAAAAGCAGCTACTATAAAATATATTGGAATCATATATTGGTTCAGGGTGCTGAATGAGTAGTGGAGATGAAATAGGAAAAGAATGTCAGTATTTTAAGTGTGTGACTGTTAAGAAGGTGCAGGTGTTTGTGCCTGTGTTCAAGCCTGTGTCTTGGTGTGTATTGTCCTGTGGGGCTTTGTCACCCACAAATAACAACAGTCAGAGGTGCTGTGGTCACAGCTCTGTCATCTCCGAACTCCTCCTTTCCTTCATCTCTCTCCAGATCTATTTGCATCTAGAATAGATGCTAGAATAGGCCTTTGAGTAGATCTGCATCTATCCCTGGCAAATATTTCAAAGGTGACTAAAATGGCTCGCCATTCTCTATTTTCTTACAGAAACTTGCTATGTCTGAATAAATTGCTGCATAATAATAATTTCAACCAATAACAGCTGCAGTCCAGGGATCAAAGTTTGTGTTATACTCCAGTATAACTTCACAGTGCCTTCAGACTGAGCAAATATGGCTGTAATTGCTTTACAGAACAAGCCAAAATACAGGTAAATGAAGCAGTTTGCTTGGGGTTATCACAAAAGGAGCTTGTGAGCACGGGCAGAAATTCACTGTATCTCCCTTTTCTTAGGCATATATTGTAACTGCAAAGTTGCAAATTAAAGGAATTCCCACCTGACCTGCTGGCCTGACACATGTGTGACTGAGACTTACATCTAATTCTCTCATTCCCTTCAACAAGTCAGTGTTATGTAAGATTAAATGTGGATGGAAAGTCTTGATGCAGGCTATTGAAATTATTTTATGAAACTTAATCTATTTCAGTGGCAGGACGTAAGTGGGCCCTTCACACTCAAAATGACCCAAGTCAGCCTGGCAAGCATCCTCTTGTCACGAGGAAGTTACCTTCTGGCTGGGGCTGTGCCTCTGCACTTGTTTCTGTCAGGTGCCACCCTTTGCTGGCTATGAGCTCATTGAACTTTATCCTCCCCATCTGAATCTCATCAGGGATGCCTGTCCCTTGCATCTTCCACTTTGATCCAGTTGGTACTCTTACTCTCTTTCTGCCTTTCCATTTGTTTCCTCCCTGTGAACGTTCCCTCCTCCTAAGTGCACATTCACACAGGAAAAGAAAACCATAAATCTATTGCGATATTTGAGGTCAGTGTATACTTTATGTTGGAGAAACTTCCAGAAGTGCCTCTTCCTGTCTCCTTTTTCATCTCTATAATAAGTAGCTGCTAGAATCTGCTGCAATGGTCATAATAGATAATCTCTTCTATTAGCCATTGTTTCAAAGCAAAAAATTGCGTTGTTAACCTATGAAACGTAACATTACAGTTGCCACAATCTTTTCTAGATGTGCCACTAAAGTGAGTTCTAATGAATTGATGTATTTCAAATAATTTTGAATAGCTGGAAAAATTACATTTATTTGAAAATGGTGAAGGTTTTTATTTATTTTCTTGTGCATTCCCTGAAAGCTCCAGTTTTTAAATACTCAAATTTAAAAACTTAAATTCCTTTGTAATGCATCTAGCTTTGAATACAAGTTGAAATCAGTGATGCTAAAATTAAAATATAAGATGTGCTTAATCAGCATCTAAAAATGCATGGGACTTTGTGTGAAACCCTGACTCAGTCCTTGAAGAAAAGCCTCTCCACTTTTTTGTAAGTGGACTCCAATTTCAACCATTCACTTAGGAAGCAAAATATATATGATTGCTTTACCTCCAATTATTTGTAAACAGATACTTCCAATCTACAGTTTTGCATCCTGAGTATCCTACATTTAATTATTTGAAGCCATTTGATTTTTATCTTTTGGGTCCATTCCAAATTCATTTTTTTCCTCTTCTACTCAGTGTATGTAACACATAACATTGCAACCTAAAGTTTAGCTGCTTTGTTCCTTTTCACTTCATAACCTTTTATAGGGCTTTGCAAATTAAATTTGGTGATTAAAACAGACAAGTTTCTTTAACACAAATTATAGCCTATCTTAGAATGCATGATCTGTTTCATAGCCATTACTGTGACTAAGTGGGTTGTGTGGCAGGAGACTCAAGACTCTAGCTTAATAAATCATTGCCCGCTTGGTCAGTTTTAGGCATGAAAGAACAAAAGCATAATATAATTTCTGGTTGCACTAAAGGATTATCAAGAAAGATTTGTGAGTTGTGTGCAACCCCCTAACCTTCTGGGAAAGAAGGTATTCTAAGACTCACTTATCTTCCCATGAATAAATAAAACAGCCTTGCCAATTAAAAATTCTTTATTGATAACCTGCAGATTTATTTTGTGCTATAGCTACAACGTGGGTACCACAAGACAAAGTTGAATACCATTGTGTAGCTCTCCCAGTGGGAGGCAGGCACTGTGTCAAAGAGTCTCACATGCTCTGCGAATGTGAGGGTTTGGGAGCTGTGCACAACTTCCCCATCTGGATGGCCCTGCAATAGACTGTGACACCATCTTAGTAAGTAAGCAAGTAAACAACTTACAGGAACTCTAAAAGACATTCAGCTGAGTGATCTAGAGTTTCAAAAATGCAGAATATATATGCACAATTGAATGGGAATTTCTTCAGAAGTTAAATTAGGGTCTTGAATGCATGCAGGGGAATGAGGATGGTTTAATCATAGATGAATGAAGTTTAACTTATTTAAATGTCACTCTCTGTCTCCACTTCTAATTGTACCATATGGTATCACCTAATAAGGGCCAAGTACGAATGCCAGTTACATCACAGTATGATATATTGTAAAGCAATCAAATTCGAAGTGAAGATTTATGATGGAGCTCTTCTTTGTTCAAATCAAGCAAACAAAAAAGCCATCTGATCTATTGTGGTCACTGAATAGGCCTCTGTCTTAAAGCTCCTGTTCCAAAGATGTTCCTTGGTGTGCATCCTCCATCCCTAAGAAACCTCATATGGGGTTAAGAGCTGAGGGAAGGGTTCCAGAGGTTAGGGCTACCTTTATGCTGCAGCAAAATTCGTTGCTCAGGAAGAACAAAGTGGCAACGTCCTGAATGAGCTGAGGGATTGTGCCCTGCTGGTGTGCAGCTGATGGAGCTGGAGTGCCTGATATCCCAATGCTTCTGGTAAGTGCATTTAGGAACCCTATTTTGAGATTATAATCAGTTTTCTCTCCCCTACCCAGACATCTACTGCTACATGTTAAGGAGATGGAAAAGACCATTTACTAATTTAATTTTAAACCCTGTGTAACCCAAGGTTCAGAGTCTTGTTTTGGGCACTAGGTTTGAACATGAGACGGTGAATATTTTTGAGGAGATACTTAATCACAAAAACCCAAAAAGTGATGGAGAATCCTTTGCCTACTTTCATGTCTGGGTAGTACTATGTGGTTCTAGAAAATTTAGATAAACTTGAAAATGAAATTAGGTGCCAGTAAGGTTCCTTAGCCTGTCTGTGTGTACATCATCATTAAAAATTAATAACTCGATCAGTAAAGCAGTGGTTTTTTCTACATTTTCTTCTCATTATTTATATCCAGAATTCACAGTTGTATTTCAGTCAGTCCCAGTAACTGCTCAGAAGCTGCAAAACTGTCATTTCTTTCCCTGATTTGTTACAGGACAGGCAGCGAAATTCGCATTGTTTTTATTTTACTTTTTTTTTTTTTAGAGTGAGGAAAAGTCAGCATAGCTCTCTGTTTATTTCCTTTTTAATATCTCCAAATGATTACTGAAACCTTAGGAAATACCACAAATAATGATAAAACATTTGCACTTGTTCTTGTGATCAGAGAGAAGGCATTATAGTTGATGTTAATTTGCTTGAGATGGTATAAAACTCAAAATGATGTGTTAATATGCTTGGTTGAAGAAATAGCTACTGGGAAAAAATTTCCAATAAGTTTGAGTGATCTATTCAGCCAATTGAAGAATTGTTCTTTAGAAAAGCTAATCTGATATTATTTGTAACAATTTATCATTCAATATCAAAGCATTGTTCTGCTGGAACACCAGGAGGACATCAGCATTTATCTGCAAACAGGATTCAAACAGTAATTTCTGCCATTGCCAGTTAGGGACGCTTTAAAATAACAGTCACCAGGAATAATCTGCAGGTGAAGAAATTGCAACACATGTGCTTTCTGACTGTAATTTGACCTGTGTGCAAGCATGTAAATCTCCTATTATTCCCAAACTGAATAATCCTTGGATAAAACCAAAGCCATCAGGCGGAAATAATAGTCAGAAGTATGTAGCACTGACAGTACACAGAGCTCGCTCTTCTTCTCTGGCTTTTGTTGCATGGCTTGCTGAGCGAGGGGTGAAATAAAACAGTTCCAGGAGAGTGTGTGAATCTTCAAGTACAACAGAATGATCTGTCCAGACTAAAAATACAGGGCAAGATGAAACAGGAAGAATATTAGGGTGGATGTACAGGGTCTGAGACAACACAGCAACAATGCTTTTCTCCTGCTGAAGAGAAGTGCATGGGTTTGATCAGATGGGTTAAGCTCTGAACTGAAGGATTCCTAGTTCCTCCTCACGTCTGCGTTTGGAGACCAGGATATTCACAAAGTATTTTGTTACAAAAGTAAAGTAGTGCCCTGGCAAACTCATGCCATACGTGACATGAAACAGATCCTCCCAAGTGGAACACAGCATACATTTTCCTTTCAGATTTACCCCCAAAGAATTTTCATTGTTCCTAATAATTTAATCCAGGTTCCCTCCTCTGTCTGCATGTTTTTTACAGAAATAGTTCAATGTACAAACTCATTTGTCTACTTTCTTTTGCTGTTAAAAATTTTCAGGGAAATTATTGGAGAAAGTTAAGCATAATTATTGTTCAGATTTTGGTCTGCCTCCTGAGACTACCCTCTCTGGGAAAATACTCATGATGATTTTTCTGATACCTCTCTCTGTGGAGAGAGTCTGCTGTTGTGCTTTTGTTGCCTGGCCTACCCAGGCTCCTTGTAGAGAGTGGAGAGACAGAAATTTTTCCAGAGGGGAAAATCAAAGCATCTTTATGACACACCTCTTGTAAATTGCCCTCTCCAGAGACTGGTCTCTTCCATTTATTATATGTGGCATATAAAACTTGTGTTGAAGCAGCAGTGCTGTATCCCAGGGAGATTTTTTGCATAGCCAATGCAGTTTTAGGTTTACTCTCTTGTAAGTTGATTTAGCTGCATCTTGCCAGCTCTAGTTGGGGTTATTTCTGGGAATGAGTGTAAGTAGTCCAAAAAACCACATGGAGTTCTGTCAGGTAGGGTTGCCTGTTGGAAATCTTATTAGGTTGTAAGGTGATGAGCATTTCAAAAAATCCCTGTGGCCTGTTGCAGTGAGGAACCCCTGGAACAGCTGTATCTCATGAGAAGTCGATGATCCACAGTTAGAGGTGTTTGGTCTGTATTTCTGTGGGGCTGTACCATGCTTGTGGATGAAAGGAGGTGTGCTCCCTGAAGAAGGTCCCGGTTAAAGGACATACGCTTGACAGCTGAGTTGTACCTGGTAATCCTGCTGAAGGTACTAGCTCACCAAGAGGAAAAGCTTCAGGATGTGGCCTAAGGTAAGAAGAGGGCATTATTAGTGTTGGTATTTTTAACAAGAAGTGAGTTGCCAGTTTCATGATAGCAGATTCTGATTAAATTACTCATATCCGATTTTTGAGGCAAATGGAGGACATGTCCAAGTATCACTGCAATCATTCTATCTCCCAATCTATAATGATTCCACAATGGGCAGAACCGTGGTCTGTGGTTCCCTCAGAAGATTCCTGGCCTTGCAGTTGAAGTGGGTGCAGACAACTATGTGGGCCTCTGCCTTCCCATGCAGCCTCCTGTGGAAGTTGCATTTTTAAGCTGCCTGAATGCTGTGCCTGCTGTATTCAGCTAGAAAAACAGAGTCCTTGTGCCTATGACACCTGTATAACGAGCATTGTTCTGACTGACTGGCTTCTCCCTTCCAGTTCATTTCAAGCATCTCTGGTAAAGTAATTTTCCTCTCATCACCCTGATGCTGTCACACCCACACCCTAATTGGAGCACCTTCCCATCAGCTACCATGTCACCCTTATTACCACAGCAATCCTCTATCTAGACTCTCAATGCTTTCCACCCAGCCCATTCCCCGTGCACTGCTCTGTCCTCTCTCTCCCTCTGAATCTGTATGCATAACTTAAAAATTTCTGCTCTTATGTCACCAAAATTGAAGCAACCTCATATACCATTTTAAGATACAGGCAACAAATTCTTAAAGAGGAGGAGATAATTTGTATACTTTGGGAAAATCCATTACTTTTGGGTTAGTCTGGGAAGTTTTACTAACGATAATAAACGTGTCAGTGGAACCTCATTGAGCTACTCCTTTCTGTTCTGTGATTTTCTCCTTTGTGTATACTTGCAATGTTTCTGCTGTTTGCAACCACCAGATATTGAAATTAATAATGTTTGGTTTTCTAGAGGACAATTTGTTTCCAGATTTAAAGCAGCATTTTAAAATCCATTAATAGAAAGTTCGTTCTTGGACAAAGAGAACATGGCAATGATGCTTAAAGTACCTTTCTTTCTGATAGATCAACAATGGATATTTTTTTCTTGACAAATACTATTCTGAATTATTCCTATTTCACCTATTTCTCTTCCAGATGATTATAGTTTCAAAATTACACACCAGTCCTTTCTCTACACATTACACAACTAGAACATTTAAATTAACTGTGGCATGCTTGTCATTAGAAAGTGTGCTGAGTTCCGTGTCTCTGCATTACCATAAATTGTTTGAGACCTCTTCGCAAGACTTGTTAAAATTGTTTTGAGGAATGTTTCCCACTGTTTGATCTGGTTTTGGTCAGTATCTCAGTCATGGGTAAGTACATTTTATTTTCTCTGCACAGCTGTTTTATCTGTCACATATAATGCCAATCAGATTAGGTAATTCCAGGTGATCTTGTCAGTTTGTTCTGTATAAGTCCTTGCAGGACAGGCAACCCGTATGGACGTAGTGCAGGAAATTCATTTGTCTTCTGTTCATTGTCATACTTGGCTGTCACAGAAAATCACTTCTCACAATACCATATGTGCTAGACCCATTATTCTGCTCTATGCTGTATCACATGTATTTTATGTTGACTGATGCTTGTTTTTCACATTTTAGATTAAGAGGAATGACTCCATAACATGTTCTGAAGGTGTTTATCAAATTCACAGTACTTGTCTCACTATGTCCTAAAGAAATTAAAATAAACAGTCTTGGTGTGCAGTCTGAGGCTGGGCATTACCATTTAAAACAGTTATTGTAACAATAGTTTGTTCATTTTAGGAGGAAAAGGAAGTCTGTAAAGCATGAAAAAAGTTCTTCCTCTCTATGTGTTATGTGGGCTGGGCCTAATTCTTTGGAAAGTATGTTAGGAAGAGAGAGATCACCTGCAGTTTGCGTTGACTTGAACTGCACATAGGCTAGATGTTTAAGGGCAGAAATGACACTAAGATTATCTTAGGTATTAGCTTTCATGGTCCATCACAAACAATTTTTAAGTGACATTCAGCCAGCCCAGGTTCTTGCACAGGCATTAATCTCACTGGGTGACTATTCTGTGAATAGAGATTCTTACTGATCATGAGATTCAATGTTAGAGTTGCAGAACCAGGACCTAAGAGAGAAATATTTTCAGCTTCCAATGGTTATCCTTATACCGTGTGTCTCTTCGTCATCGGGGTGTTTTTTGACCTTCGAATCATGTGTTAAAAAACCCACTTGGTTCCTGAGTACTGCTTAGGGCACAGATATCCAGAGCTCCCATTTGAATTTTGCTGTTGCAATTGCAGTTAGGATAATTAAGATGGGGGGAGGAATCTTAGTACCATTTCTATTCATGATTTTTAACATTTGCACTGAATGAATTACTTATCTTTGAAAGATGAGCTTGTTTTACTTTAGCATAGTCCTCTGATGTCACCTGAGCAGGGGTGCAGAGTTCAAGTGTCCTGTCAGCCTGCAAGCTTGCAGAGGTGATCTGGGTATCCTTGATTATCTTAGGAAACTATATTTTTCTGTTCTTTTTCCCAGACTTGAACCATTTCTGTTTAGGATGATCACTCCGTTTTGCACCAGAACATAGAATTCTGGCTGCTGAGGTTTATGTCAAACAGTACTGATTGCTTAAAGCCAAGAATAAATCCAAGAATTTATACATACGCAAGGAGCCTCTCTGCATGATCTGTTCAGCCCTAGTAAATTGATTAACTTTTCAAATTTTTCTTTGCAAGAAGGAAGATGAGCCTTTTCTCCTTCCCTCCTCCTTCATAAGTAATGTTCTTTACAGCATTAAAAGCTGTCATGTATAATGGAGACCCTAGGTGTATGTCCTAGTGCTGGGGGGACTTATGGCAGGGTGAAGAAGAGAAGATATTAAGACCTTTTGTAGACAGAATAGATGAACTCATCTATTTATTTATTCCTTTATTTATAGAGGAAGGATTCTAACAATTTATTTTACAAGACCCACCAGCCCAACTGGTAAATATGGGTTTTATTACCCAATGTGGGAACATAGGTGTCATTTTAGCAAACTGACCAGGGCACATCTCTAGTAAAATAGCAAATGGTATAGATTACAGGAGACCTTGTGACTGGATATTGCCTAGCAACTACACGTGTTTAGATCACAGTCCTGGTGAGGTAATTCATGCTGGGGATGAATAGGTAGCATCTGACCACATAACACATACCATGTTCAAAATAACTAACCATTTCATTGCCTTCTGGCAGCACCCTTATCTTTCTCTATTCCTATGTTTATAAAGCACTGTTAAGGACGAGAAATGTAACTTTTTCATAATTTGGAGAATTTTGAAGTTCTTCCTTCTACAAAAATTTGTTCAGATGGAATTTCTGTTCTCTGGCTAAAATTACACAGGACATGTCACAGTCAAGACTCAATGTTGCTGTAGAAATTTTGACTTTTTCCTTTTATAGCAGCCATTACATTTTGACTTTCTTTTCAAACTAATAGTCAGACCTCCCCATGTTACCCATATGTCACAAAGATAGTACCCTTGGAATAGAAGGGCATGTTTGTGCTAAGTGTTTTCTCATGATGGATTTTTTTCTGTGGTTTGAAAATTTTATGAATGTGTCAGTACATTCTTATCTAAAGTTGAAAAACTGTTACTTTATATTATGTAGAAGTCCTAAAGGACTTGACAAAGACTTTGTTCAGTGGTTTGTTGAAGACTACTGTAAGGATATAACCACATCCCAAGAAGTGAGCATTATGTATATCTGCAGTGACTTCTGGAAGAGGATGTTGCCCATACACTCTGTGAATCTGCTTTTGTCCCAGGATGGAGGCGTGTGTGATGTGTTCTTAAAGAAACAAACACATAATATGAAATACACCTGATCCCCTCACCATTTTGTGTTCTTTTAAAAGCTTCATGTATTTTCCTTACTCTTGGCAGAGAAGTAAAAATACATTTTTTAAAACAAAATTGCAACTATTCATCCCTAACTAAGGAAAGTGTGATGTTACACAGTCCATCATCTCTATTAATATACTTTATGTAAGTATTTAGGAAGTGTGATGAGCATCTTTGATGTCCTCTGTTTTGGAGCATTCTGAGTGCCTCAAGGCTGAGGTACTTAAGTATGAAGGTTATGACTTTCTCATGCGCTGATTTCACTTGTAAATCAGGAACAGTCCTAATTAATAAATAGGTCTTTCAGAACAGGCAAATAAATTGTATGTTGTGGTCTGGCAGAGATTTTGAACTTGAATGCCCTTCCCTTCCCCTCTACCTCTTTGCTAGGATATTGTTGAAAAATTATTTTAATTGTGCAAAAACTTATTATTAAGTCCAGTTTTCACAGCTGGCACTGCCCTCATGCACAAAACTATACAAATGTGGTTCTGAGATGGTAAACTGATCTTTATATCTCACAAGTTAAAAAAAAACAGCATTAAGAGAGATTCCGCTCAGGCCATGCTTTGTAAAGGGGTTCATATTTAAATTGTAAGAAGAAAATTGTAAACCAAATACAAGCATCTAAGTATCATGAAGAGTTGTAAAAATCACATTTTATACCTGAAATTTTCAGTTTCGTTTGGAATTTGAAACTATCAGCTAAAATATTTCTGATTACATGAAACGCATGAAGTGTTAACTAAACTAACAGCTCACATTGACATATATGTGAGCAAACTGCTGAAATGAGAACTCTGAGACCTGCTCACTGTATCCAGAGGCAGGGCCAGACTCTGCATGTTTTAACTCAGAAAAAAGTGTCATTGTCTTTAGTACATTTAATTAATGTTCTTGGTCTATGATGATCACGTTTAAAATCTCACTTATGAAATGAAGCAATGTGTGTATGAGTCTGTGTGTGAAAAGCATCTGGAGCTGAGCTCATCTGCAACTGTTGAAAGAGCAGTACGTTGCTTTTCAAATACTGTCCATCATTTCAGGATCTTACTGTCTTCCCAAGCCAACCTGTGACACCACTGAGGAAATAAAGATAGAAAGGAGGGAGATCATTTTTTCAGTGTCCTATATGAAATTCACAGGAATTGGAGCCCATCTCCCCTGAGTCTTGCTCCTTTTTCTTGATCAAAAGATTGCTCTACCTCTCCATAGGCATCCAATGTGTGTTTCAGCTGACCCTTTGCTCTGTGGGGCACTCTTTGTTTTAGATCTAAATTTAACTCTGTTTCATACACAGCTTGGCTTCTCATGCTGTTTTTACAATAAATTATAAATCTGAAAGGCTGATTCACCCAACAGTAAAAACTCTCATTGTTACAGCCCGGTAACATGATACTGTTTTAGAAACTGATATTTGGGGATTTTTTTAATTCAGGAGAGCCTTAAACCTTTTCCTCTGTGATAAATCCCAGCACCTGATGTCCTGAACATCTTTGCATATCTGCTGAAACAAATGATTACTACCAAGCTGGTTTGGTATCTAGAGGTTGTGGACTCGGGTTTGTCTTAAATGTAAAATGCAGATGGACCCCAAGGTTTTTTCCTTATTAGCATGATTTTTTTAACCTTTTTTAAATTGATATTTTATGGCCAAGAAGGTGAATTGTTTAAGGGAAGAAGAAAAGCTCACTCAAATCAATCGATGTAGGATCCTGTTGATTGTCTAGGTGCAACTTGAACAAGTAGAGTTAAATGTATTCTCTACTTGCCTGTAGAAGAGTCCCCGCAGCCCCCAAAGGGTTTGTGCCTGCACAGAACAACCTTTCCCCCTTTCCCCCTTTAATCCAGACACAACCCTTGGATCAGATCTAGTGGAGCAGAGCCTCCATTTATAGCCTTCACAGCAATTCGCACCCTCTGTGTAGATACAGGGCTTGTGTGCCAAATCTCAGCTGTGCTGCCTGATTCAAGCCCTAGCCTCTGTTGGCATTTAAACTGCACCTAAAGCTGAAGTGTGGGTTGTTCAAGGGCTGTCAGCCTGTTGGCCTTCAAATCTCATTTGTGAGAGTTTGTTCTCCTCCGTTCCGTCACGGGCAATCCCATAGTCTTTTGCAAGGAACTTTAGCAGACTTTGAGAGTTCAACAGCCTTGTTCTTGTCAATAGACGTTTTGGGGAGGAGTTAGAAGGTTATAGATTTTCCCATAATATGACTTGTTTGTCTTGCTAATGGAAGAATATTACTGCCGTTTACTGAGGAGGTCTGCATGAAAAGTTTAGAACAAATGTCCTGAATGCTTGGGACGAATTTAGCTTGAAGCAGTGACTTCAGGACTGTTGGCTGCTTTACTGTTGCGTCTAGTTGCTTGGTGAGTCTCTGTTTGTCTCTGTTTCCTTGTTTGTGTTGATTCCTTTACTTGATCTTACTTTACCATCTTTTGTCACAGGAAACTGTGTGCGCTCATTCAAATAATAGCATAACATAGAATGCGTCTCTAAGAAATACGTATAGATGGTACATTAAAGATGCAGGCATTATCCCAGCCTAGGTCTTTCCAAATAATGCAGTGTTTGGATTGGTATGGAGTGGCTGGTGGGAGGGTTGTGTATTTTTAAGTAAGACAAACCATTAAATTGTGAATCTGACAGAAAGCATTGTGCTAGAGACTGGTACTAGTCATATCACCGTCTTGGCTGATGGATATGTCCCTCGTTTGGAGGCCTTTTCTCTAGATGTCTTTCATAACATGATAGTAGCAACACAGTTTAACTTGACTTAATTTAAAAACTAATTAAAATATTAATTTAAAGTAATCTTTTCCGGAGCACCTTCTTGAAAAATCAGTCGACCTGTGGAAGGGAGCCAGCCAGAGACAGGTCTGAAACTACGCTTTTGATCTGAATACCCACCCAATACAAAGGTCAGACACAGACTGCATCTGGCTGCCATCTTTTGAATGAACAATTTCAATCCTGTTCCATGTCCCCATACACTCCTGCAGGGGAAACACGGAGTTAGATTCAAGTGTGAAATTATTATCTTCTTCAAATATGAATCCTAGATCATGATTTACCAGGAAACACATTCTGCTAGCTGCACCTAATATGTAAAAACGGTGTCAGAAAATGGAAGGAAGGGAGAGAACGGTTCATTCACTGTGGGGTTTTATTTATTTTAAAAATGGCAGCTTGTTCAGGTGCTGTGTTATCAGCAATTTTCAGTTTGATTGAATAATTGGGAATACATTGCCCCATTCGCTCAAAGTCCGTTAGCAGTAAGGGGAGGCTAGCTCCTTCTCCATAAAACATGCAGGTGTTGCTCATATTCTGACTGCTCTAAACTGTACAAGTGAGGATGGGGTTTCAGGTACTGAGTGGTGTGATGGAGCAGGCAAAAGAACCAGAATAAATCTGTGGGAGGATCCTTCCCTCTTTTTGAATGAGGAATATATTAAGTGTCTACCTAGTAGTGATGTCAGTTGAGATCAAAGCTTCTGAATGGCATTTCCAGTGATAGACTGGTTTAGGGGGAAGTGTATAAGAAAGTGTAGAGGTGTAGAAAGGATGGTAGCTTCCAAGGTTCATTGGGGAAGGTGAATTGACAGGAGGAAAAGGCCATTACACCAAGTGGTCTGACAAACTGTTTAGATTGTCAAAAGCCCATCTGGCCGTCACCCAGCACTGAAGACACATAAAATTTTGCGTGACAACATTGATGTTAATGTTATCAAATGACCAAAAATGCTGCTAGATGTTGAGATTGCTGACCCATTTTGGGCCTTGCTTTAATCTAAGCCCACCCAGACTCACAGATTAAGTGCTCAAGTGCACATTCACTGGGCTATTGCCAACATGCTCTCTCAGAAGACCGGTTCCACATGTAGGACCTAAAATCCAGGCTGATGGATTAAAACAGAGCACATACTCTTTAGGGTGTGTTAGAAAAGACCACAGGTCTTAGCCCTTCCTCATTTCTGAAAAGTGAGATTGTAATTCCAAGCCTCATATATTCAAGGCTGTAAGTTTTAAATGCAAATTACCGAGGTCAGTGTCTGGGAAGATATATTTCTAAATTGCGAAGAGGGATGGGAAGTCAAAAGATAGAGGCTTCTCTGAACTCCCTGTTGGTAAGCTTTATTTGCTCCCTGTTGAGAGTGCTGGCTTTAGGCACCCACTTGTGGTTGCCTTACTCTCTCCACATTCCATGAGCAGACATTATAACAAATATTAGAAAGCAAGAGTCCTTCACGGGCAAATCTGACCTGCTGAGTAATTCAAAACTCATTTTCCCTCCCAGTGTAAACAGAGGGAGCTTTAGTCCTTTCAGCTGTGATTTTTACCTCATAACATCACCAGTGCAGTAGAAAACAGGTGACCTGGTTGTAAATTAAGGTCAGAATTGCTGCGTGTGTACACATGGTTTCTACCATCAGATAAACACACAGATAAACATGTGGTAGCTATTTTAATCAATCATACACTGGGATCTTTGCCCACTGTGTTCCCGAGAACAGGGTGCAAGATGCAGCACTCTAAAGAAATTCCACACATTGCAGCAAGTGACCCCTTACCAAAACCAGGGCTGAGAAAAACCGTAGTTTCCTTATTAGAATCACATGTCATCACCTTGCCAGCTACATTCTTGAATGCTCCTCAGCTCTTTTTTTGCATTGGCTACCCTCAAACACTGCACATAAAACCAGGGTGACTCACAGCATCCTTGTATGTCAAACAATTCTCTGAAAAGGTTGTGCTGGAGTCATTTGATGCCGTGTTTGCTAATGCCCTGGAGGCCTCCAGGCAATCCCCAAGTCAGCTGAGTTCATGTTGCCAGAGATAACTAGTTGGTGTTCAGACTGCATGTGTACACAACTGTGACTTTTTTTCAGTCATAAAGTCATTTTCCAATTTATGTGGAAATCACATATTTCTCACCAAATACAGGAAACAGGTCACGTTGCAGTCAATGTTCTCCAGGTGCTTTTTGGTCAATTCTGATTGGTGACTCATTCAGAAGTTCTTTTTGGCTTTGGTTCTTCCTAGCTGAGCTATTTGCAGCAAGCAGTGTTTGTGTTTGGCAGATAACCATGTTACAAATATGACTAAACACTGATTATTTACAGGATAGATAATTGCCCAAGGCAGCAACGATCACCAGGTTTTCTCTTTTCCCCGTTTTCTTCTTTTATCCCCTCAAACTCTGGATTTCTGCCTTATGCAAGAAAGTTTCTCAGGTTTAAAAAGTGGAAAACACTAAGAGGGTCAGAGAAGAAACAGTTTCTGGACAGCACCTTCAAGGAAGTCTGTTTTCAAAACGTTGAGGACTATATTAAAGCTGTAACTGTGCAGAGTGAGGTTTTCACTTTTTTACCCTGGATCCAAGTTTACTCAGCTCCCTTCGTGTTTTTAGGAAGTATTGCTTCAAAGGAACTCTGAAACTCCCTCTTAGATGACGGGTTGGGGTTCTCCAAAGCATAGATCTCCAGCAAAACTGCTGAAAAGAAGCAGTGAACTGTCTGAATAACAAGCCTCTATTTACTCAGATCCTCTTAATCTCAGCCCACTCTCAAATGATTTGCAGGGTGTCTTCTGGAGGAAGCCGTAGTCCTCCACATGCAGTTGGCCTTGCCTACACTTTCAAGGCATGAAACTTTCAAGCAGCTTTTCCCGTGGGCCCCAGAGGACTGCATGCTATGCCTCAGCACGAGGAAGCAGAACAGGATCCTCCAAGGGAATGTACTTGTCAGTTCTCTCCAGGATGGGAGATGAAGTTATGCTATCCAGACAAACACTCTCCTGCTATTGGCAACTCAGCATTCCCAAATGTTTAAATAAAACTGAAGCTGCAAAGTTAATGTTTAAATTCATCCTGTGTAAAACTTGCAGTGAAACCATGAGTCTTTTATCTCTGAGGCTTTTTTAAGGGTAACAAGGAAGCTTTATAATCTTATTCTAATTCACATTTTGTGCAGCGACAGGTTAAAATTTCACTGGGGTTAGGGTGGTCATACAGAGAGACAATTTTTAGGAGTGTATTTGAAAACTGAAAGTGGGACTTTGAAGAGCATTTTTAGATCCAGAAATTAGAGCTCAGCAGGTGGAAGGCTGTGATTCTAGAAAACAAAAAATCCTCTTTGCAAAAGAAAGAGAAGTTTTAACCTTTGGCCATTTCTGTTTGGATTTGAGGAAGAGTACAGATTGATCATATGTATAATATATATTCAGAGCCAAATATATCAAGTTGCACAACTGGTCTTTACTGTCTGGTGGCTGTGCCAGCACATACAGTGGTCACCAGTGTATTTTTGAGCCATTTCATTTGTGTGCTCCAGCCCTCTTGTATGAGGCTGCAATATCAGCTCTTTAGGCCTTCCAAAAAATGAAAAAAAACATCCTAGGGATGGAATAGGAACTCACAGAAGGAACACAGCTTTAAGCTTGGAATCCACTCAGTACTGGAGCAGTTCAGGACATGGGAACACTGGAAAAGGATAAAATTTTTATAGACAGATTTCTCTGCTTGAATAGCTACTGCCTGCCTGAAAGCCCAGCCATGCTTTGGAAGCCACTTTAGGTCACTGCCTGTAATGTCAGTAAAGACAGCCCAACAGTTGGTGAAATCCTCCATCATGTTAGGTTTCCCTGTTTCTCATGGTGATATCAAGTGAGAATTTGAAGAAAAAGTCTATTGACCCGTTATACTGGCACAAGGTACAACTGTGATCTTTCTAGTGTGCCCAAAATAATCGTTATCTTTGAAAATTAGTTGCCATGTATGTCCAACCTCAAGGGCAGCCCTGAGAGTGCACAAGATAGACAGAATGAAAAACCATCATGCATCTCCCCTTCCCATAAAGGAGATAGAGTTCTGTTCTGAACCAAAACAGCTTGCATAAGAACATAAATCCAAACTACTGAAGTTATTTTGATAATGGTTGTGCGTCTAGGCAGGCTTTGAGAATGCCCATGTCAGGTATGTAAGGTCTCTGGAGAACTTTTGGATCTCTTGTTACTAGGAATTTTGAGTCTACTCTTTGTAGACTCATTAAAATGAGCTGGTGCTTATTAAAAAGAGGCCACTAAAATAGGATAGCAGTATTTCACGATAAGCAAAATTGTATTATAAGCATGAGCACAGTTCCTCTGTGTCAGGGTCCTTTTCTCTATAAACAGCCATATTTTGCATCCTGCCTTTCACCCTTTTAGAAAAACAGACCAACAAACCACAAATAACACCCCCCCCTCCACAACCAGCCAAGCCCCAAAGCATCAATGGAGCACAAAGAAGCTCTGCTGTGCCAGCTAACCAGCTAGTTTGGTGTAGCATAAGGTGCAGGAAAGGAATGAATGTGACTTGTTGTGACTGATTAAGAGGGACAAGGAAGGAGAATGGGGAACAATGAATGCATGCTGTGTGGAGTGTGCATAGTCCTGGAAAGTAAGAGAGTGAAATGCTGCTGAAATATTGATAGGGTGAATAGGATCTGGAATGATTGGCGGCATGTGTGCGTGTGTCTTGGCAAGTTTAATTGGATTTGTTGGGGTAGAGGGTGGAAGAATGTGGTGCATTTCTTTTTACGGGTTTCTTTCTTTCAGTCTCTTCTTTTCTTTCCTATAGAATTGACATTCAATGCATATACTTTTCATTGTCTGCATAGAAAACCTGGTCTTTATTCCCCTAAATTTTAAGGTTGAGGGAGCTGCGTAGAGGGGATGAAAAGAGATGTAAAACAGCTTTCATTGCTTTTTATTTACTACTTGTCTTCACTCTTCAGTGAGCAGTCATGCCTAGTGAGAGTGGTGACTTGGAGGGGAAAGAAAAAAAGAACATATAATTGAATGGTGGCTAAATGAATTTCAGTATTATGATGCCCATCATAACAGGAATTCTTCCATGAGGACTTGTGTACATGCTCTACTGAGTATTACTGTGTTTTTCTTTTTAGCTTATCATCAGTAACCAGATCCCTATGATCTTGCAACAAGATGGGAAAGTGGGGCTCTAGGCAGAAAGGTCTTAGATTATACCAGAGTGATGAAGTCTAGGTCCCTCAAAATGCTGATCACCCCAAAGCCCGTTCAGCCTCCTAACTTCTGCTGAAACAAGTAGGTGTCTGTGGGGAGCTGTCTCAGTTGCTTTGATGGTCAAAGGCTGGATTCACAGCAAGTTTCTAGCCACAGTGTATGTGAGCTTTCCTGCAAGGCTGTCTTTTAGCCTTATTTTCTCCCTCTTGCCTTTCTGCAGCACAAGTATCCTGTGCTTTTAAGCAGAAGTGTTGAACCATCTGTTCGTTCCCCAAGTGTGACTTCCTATTCTGGTATAAATCAGTAGTTCCTCTGATGTCAAAACTAGAAAGCAGAAAACCACCCTGGATTGCTGATTTCTGTAAAGTTGGGGAGGTTATAGGTTTTGGCTTGTTTTCTGGTGTTTTCGGGGCTTTTTTTGTTTTAGTTTGGTTTCTTTTTCATCATGGATTTTGGTGTTGTAGGTCAGAGAGCTGATGCTGAGGGTGACAGCTTCCAAGGTGTTTCAAGGTGAGAACCCCAATTGCTGCTCCTGGGCTCAATGGAAGAGAAGCCTGGTGTGAGTGAAGGAGCAGAGAATCCAGGAGGCTTCCCTAGTCTGGTGAAGATGGACAGCTACTGATAGAGGCTGCTGCATCAAAGGGTAAAAATTTTCATTTGCTCCTGTTCTGAGTTCTGTGTGACTCACTAGCCAAAGACTTGGTAATCCCTTCTCAGACATGTGATCTTTCCAAGCCCTTGGGCATACACTTCAGAGCTTTTGTTTCTTCCCTTCTTTTCGCTTCACTCTGCCCCACAAGCAAGCTTAACAGTCTGTGAAAACCAATGGTTGGTGGCTATAAGGAGGGGGGACTTAATGACATGTTCAGTCATCTCTGAAGAGATGAAGCCAAACATGTGTCTGGTAGCAGGATATTTTTGGAGCTGTTTGTCTATTTTCAAATAACAAGTTTAATGTAATAATGCCATTACACAGCTCTAAATTCAAGGACATGTTTTCACTGAAACACAATAGAAGCTAAGCTATCAGTCAGCTCATTTTCATTGCAGTAACAGCCAGTTTCACTGGCAGAAGTATTTCTGAATTTTCCTCTTTTACTTACTTAAGGCTGCTTTTGGCGTGAGATAAATGTATCTTCCTGAGACCAATTAAAGACTTCAGGGGAAAAAAGAGGCAAAGTATAGGAGAACAGTCTGCTTGTTTGTTTGATCTGATTTGTTTTTATTAGTGTGTAAGCTAAATTCAATTTCTGAGTAAAATTGTTGATGCAAGAAACCACACATCATTTTTCTGCTCTGGATGTTGTACTTCCTTTCTTATGAAAAACCTGAATTTCAGGGAAAAAAACCCAAACAGCAGAGGTATCATTCATGAAGAGTCAACCAATGTCTTTATTGCTCCACTAATCAACAAACATCTATCTCTGCCTGCTGCAAATTTGCTCCCATTGCCCCAAATGTTAACTCTTTAATCTTAGCACCCTCTGCTGTGGACAGCTATAACAACATCATACTGAATAATTCTTGGTTTATAACTTTTGTATTTCTTTTGTACCAAAGGGTCTACAAATAAAACTTGTATCAATGGAGCTGCATGAACATGATATGAAAAATATATTCATTTCCTTGTGTTAATCTGGAAGGTAACTTTCTTTTCAAATGTTTACTGAAGAAGAGATATGTAGGATACAAACAAAAGGTTCTAAATTGCTGTAGATTAGAGAGGATCCCAAACCATAGTCTTAACCTTTGCAAAAGAGATGTATAGGCATGCAACCTTGATTTGGTCTGGAGATTGCCTTCAGGTTGCGAAGGCCATTAGAAAAAGCCTGTATTTGCCACATGCACTGATCATATCACATCTACCTCTGGTGATACCACTTCTAAAATGTCAAAATAGACAAGAAATGAAGAGTGATTGCAACATATCTGGGGTGCATAGGCACAGCATCAACAGCTGGACAAAAGAGGTGATTGTCCAACTCTGCACTGATGCAGCCTCACCTCAAGTCCTGGGAGCACCACAATATTAAGAAGACATTGAGCTGTTCGACAGCATCCAAAGCAGGACCACAAGGATGGTGAAGTGTCTGGAGGTGAAGCCGTACAAATAGCGGCTGAGGTCACTTGGGCTGTTCAGCCTGGAGGAGACTGAGGGGAGACCTCACTGCAGTTACGGCTTCCTCGTGAGGGAAAGAGGAGGGGCAGGGACTGATCTCCGCTCTGTGGTGACCAGAGACAGGATTTGAGGAAATAGCCTGAAGCTGAGCCAAGGGAGGTTTAGGTTGGATGTCAGAAAAAGGTTCTTCACCCAGAGAGTGGTCAGGCACTGGAACAGGCTCCCCATGGAAGCCACAGAAGTGGTCACAGCACCAGCCTGACAGAGTTCAAGCAGCGTTTGGACAATGCTCTCAGGCACATGTGATTCTTGGGGTGTCCTGTGCAGGACTAGGAGTTGAACTTGATGATCCTGATAGGTCCCTTCCAGCTCAGCATATTCTATGATTCTGTGACGTCTGCCTAATTTGTAAAGGAAATATTGCAGGGATTATACTTTAAAATCAAACTTTGTTATTGTATCTTTCCAGTACCCAGTTCAATTTTTTTTAATCTCTGTGACAGGGTTGATTTTAGCAGAGGTATCGTCTGAAAACGGAAGGAAGAAACTATTTCTAGAAGGTAAGTTAAGAATGACAAATTCTTTCATGTTTGATTACAGACAGAAAATCTCTTTTCCCTCCTTAATGAAGCTTTTTGCCCTATATCCTCAGTTGGAAACACTGTTTCTAGTGAACCTTTCTTCTTTCTTCTCCTTCATCTCACATTTTGAGCGTTTCTCCAGCTCCTGTCAGGCTTGGAGGCCAACCTGATGGCTTTCCCAAAAGGGTGCTTTTGAAAAATGCAGTAATTTCAAAATACGCATAAGCAGTTCTCTGTACTTTCAGTGTCTTCCCTTAAGTATTTGATATCAATGCTCCCTTCATATTTCCTGTTTTCTAGAAAGCAGCATGTGTAACAGCAATAAGAGTTAGTCTTTCTCTTCTCACTCCTCCAACTCCATCTGCTGATCACTCATATGAGAGCTCTAACAACAGAGCTGCTTCTGAGCATTGTTGAAGATGTGGAACAGTGAAATCCTTTTTGTCAAGCCTCCAAGAGCAAATAGCAGCAGAGATGAGATTTTTAATACATTGGTAATACTGCTGTATTGATCTCAAAACACTTTACAAACATTAACTTATTAAGCTTTAAAACAATGAAGTAAGTTTGCATTAATGAAACCCATTTAGCAAATGAAGAAGTGGAGGTAAACAGAGGGTAAGTGAAGTAACCAGAGTCAACTGATGAGCGAAGGTCAGAGGAAGGTCTCCTGTCTTCTATTTGTTCTGCTTTTATGTGATCTCATTGAGAAAATTTTTGCAGTGAAGCTTGCAGCCATTTTAGTTTGAAACTTTTGGACATTTTATCACAATCTGGAGCTTTTCTTACAAGAATCAAGGTAATATAAAAGCTCATAAAAGTAATAGACATTTTTAAGCTCTCAGGTCTAGCTTTGATTGTCAAGAGGAAATTTCTTATAGCAGAATGGGGCCAGCAGTAGTTGTGGGGTTTTCTGTGTTGTGAGCCTTTTTTTCTCATTTGTGTTTTTCTGGTGGTGCTAGCTTGACAGAAAAGTGCCTTAACCTGCAAAATGGGAGTTCATGTGGGCTTGACACTGATGTCATGCATCTATCCCACCCTTCCTATAGGAGGACTAAAGCCTTCTCAAGGGATTGCTCTACTCTGGTGATCCTAGCCAGTCTGCGAGTCTCAGGGGCTGTTACAGAGTGGAATGGCTTAGAGTCAGTGGAGCAACCCTAGATTAAAATCAGTGTTAAAAATTGGAGGATCAGGCACACAGTAAGTGAATCATGCAGAGCAGTGCTGACCCAAACAGAGGATGACGGCTTGGAACAGGTTCCTTGGAGACATTAAGTTATCCTTGGAAAGGGAGGTCTCAAAGCCAAGCCTTATATTTTCTTAATGGGTTTCATTAGGAAGAAAGAAAAGGAACTGGAAAAAAAGACATGTAGCTTAAAAGGGAACAGCTTCGGCACAGTCTAAAATGTGTTCCATTTTTCAATAAAAGAAACCAATGCTGCCTTGAAATTCATGTCCCTTCAAAGTTCAAGGAGGCCTGTATTGTTGGCCTGCTCAGTCAGAACGATCCAGCCACTTATTGTATGTGGAATGCACTTCAGGGACTGACTGAAAAAATATGATTTAGTGAAAGCTTGTACCCAAAACACATCATTGGCCTCTGATCTCTGAACATTTAAATATTTCAAGCTTACAAGCGGACGCTGTCACGAGGACAGACCCTGATCCCTAGCTGATTCTAGAACATTTGTTGAGGCATTTACCAAGTTAATAGATTAGCTATGAGAATCAGGCAGGTGTTTTTCACCAAAGCCAGAAAACATCAAAATCAGATTGCCCTCCAAGTCTTTCAGCACAGGCAATCGAGTTAGAATGACTCATAGAGTCTAACAGATAATAAAACACACATAACATTTGCTTTAAGGTACAGGTGGGGATATTCTGTACTGCACTTAGGAGAAAGAAAAACTAACTCTGTTTGGGAATAGAGTAATTGAATACAGATGGGAGGAGGCAAATGAAAGAATTTAGCAAATATCTCAGTGGAATAGCTAATGGGAACGAGACAGAATAGGAAATTAAAAATTATTCGAAGCAGATGGACCATTCTTTGAGTTTTTTAAAATTTATTAGGGCTGCGAAAAAAATGTGTCTGTTTATTTTCCACGGCCATGAAATTAATGACTTGGTGAGTTGTGCTTGTGCAATTTTATGACTGCCATGTCATTTGTCATAATTTGGGTTCTGTTTGATATGGATTTATGAATATTTCCTCCCCCCAACATGATTTATGGGTGTTGGTCATATGTGAATTAGACTGTCACCTTTAGTATGAAAAAGTACAAATGACAGATTATAAAAAAAAGTGCTCAAGTCCTTAGTGCTGGAAAGCAGAGTTCACAATTCCCTGCTCTGCTTCTTCGTTGGAAGTTTTTGTTTGGAGCTGACAATTAGATGTTTGGACTTGAGTCAAGCATATGGAAACATCGAGAGAGTTTGAATAGATCTGAACTCATCTGAACTTCACCTGTGAAACTCAGCTTGAGTCATCCTTTCCTTGTATTATGCATTGAAAAAAAAATCTGTATGCTACTTGCTGTAGGAACAACTGATTTACTGTACCAGAGCAGCAAGTTGGCCTTGAAAATTTGCTGTCCTGCTTCCAATAGTGGCTAGCTCTGGGTGAAGCTTCCATGAAAAGTGGAAATAATCTTACAAAGTATGTTCAGTTACACAGCTCTGCACAGTTGAAGGAGTGAAGTTAAAGGACGTATGAAACAGGCTGGATTCCTGTAATAATAATAGTATTCTAGGTTTAGATCCAAAGCACTAGCTTCCATACTAGCTGTTATCACTTCCACAAAAACTACTACTATTTGCTATTTGTTTTGCAATATGTAGCAACAGCATGCACCAATTTAGGACAGAAGGAGAAGCACAGTTGCTCCTGGATTTGAGCCACCTGACTTCACGCATAAAACTGTGGCACCTAAGTTAGTACCTAATCACCCAAGGCTGCCCCATTGATGCTGGAAAGCGATATGCACCTCCAGAGGATAATTCAGCCCACGTGTCTTTATCCATTGACTGTTCAGGCAAAGGAAAACAGTACCCCTTCCTAATTTAGCTCCCCAGTTTGGTCTAGAAGTTCATGTGGGAGGAATTAGAGCCCAGCATGGGATGCAGCTTGAAAAAGAAGAAACAATACACCTTGCATGTCAACAACGTGTCGCCAAGCATCGTGCATTCTGAGCTGGCAAATGTTTCCTTTATGGGGAATACAACTGGTTAGACAACTGTATGCTGAAGCCTGTTTACTGAGGCCCAGATGGCATTGCTTTTCCAGAGGAAGGCTGATAATTCTTACTGAATATCTCTGCACTTGTGGAGAAAGGATGGTTACTTTACAGGGAGCCACCAGGGCAGTCTTTGCATGTCTTGCTAGCACCTATTACCTCTAAGGCTAATTGAGCTCCTCTTTTTTTTTTGATTGTTTTTTATTCAATAATTAGTCAAGCAAGAACCTGCATTAGCAAATCAGTGTTATTTCTGCTGTTGTGGTGGTAGCTGAGATGCTTTACAGTGGTGATACACAGCTGCACAGAACTGGACTATCTTGCAAAAAATAAACCTGGATCACTCGTATTGAATTAAAGAGTAAAGTCAAGTAATCTTAGAGTCATAGAATCATTTAGCTTGGAAAATACCTTTAAGATCATTGAGTCTACCATTGTTACTTTGCTGACTCATCAGGAAACTTGCACATCTTTTGGAGAAAGCTTGGCTCATCAATTATGGTATGTTGGTATGTATCAGAAATATTCTATTTGCTTTGGCCGATGGAACTTGTGTTCATTTAGCACATCTAATCGACCTATTCCTAGGCTCCAAAGCTGCTTTCACTGTGTAAAAGTAGCTGATCTTTAGGTTGTCTGGCAGTTCCAAGATGCAAGTTTTTCACAAGACAGAAAACTGAAAAACTTCAGTTTCAGTCAAGTAAAATATAATGAAAACAAAATGGGCTGCTTAGGATTTGCCTATGTTTAATAAGTTTTTTCCTTACTTGAAAAATGCTTCCGAACAAGCTCCTTTTGAATTTTTTTCAGAAATAGTTTTTTAAAATTACCAGAAGTTAATAATTTCAGTCTTTTTCCAATATTTGGTTTGGTTTTTTTTTTTTCCTATACAGAAATGAGGGAAAATGAAGCAAATTTGCAGAACCTTTTGTTTCAACAAGCCTACATTTATGCCCCCAAATTTTTTTGTCAAAGCATTGAATCTAGATTAATTCTCTTAGTTACTCTTCTATTTTTTCACCCACTGGATGGATTGTCTTGTAAATTTTGCATTATGTTTCTCCATATTTTGAAGTCAGTGGACTGAACACAAAATCCATTTCTGTAAAAACAGTTCTACTAGGTTTGGGGTGAAGAGAGAGAAGAATATGAGCTGTTGGATAACAGTAGTGTTCTCACTGAGCTTAGATTGAAGCTATTTTGACTGTATCTGGCACTTAAAAGGCCAACCTGCTCCTACCCTGTTACCATAAAGAAATTTGCCAGAAAGGCAGGTGTCTAACTATACAGGCAATCAGATTACAGAGCAAAGTAATCATGATTTCTGATTTTCAGCATAGGTTGGCACATTAGCACATGCACTTTGGAAGAGAGGAAGAAGTAATCAGAGCAAGATAAGGACAAGGGTGGAGATCATTTGAACCAGTACAGTTATAACAGGGTAGTAAATTTTATGTTGCTTTTATTAAACTATTTTGTTTCTTTTATATTAAAAATAGGATAAAGCTATCTGAAAATGAGAAAATCCCTGAGTTTGCTTTCATTTGTTTTTAAGAGTCACTGAAATGTAGCAGTGTGTTTCTTGGGAGGCACCATTTGCACACACATGTCTGCAACTCCAAGCGAGTCACAGCTGCAGAGTTTCTTTAAGGCATGCATGCTTGGCTTTGACATGCTGAGATTTATGGCGAGATTTAAGTTCTTGTACCAATGGTGACGTTTCCTGAATAGTTTTCATCCAGATGGTCTCCAAGAGGATAAGGTTTAACAAGATTTATTCACTGAGAGGGGGCAATGTGAATTAAAATTACAAGGGGTACTGTATATACACTAATTCTTTGCCATTCACTGCCTCGTGAAATGTAGAAAATCCTTGCTCTTCATTCCCCCCAAGCGAAGTTATATGGAGTTGCTTCTTTCAACATACTGTTCCACTCTGAGCAGATTAGGGCTCTGGCAAACAAGTGCTATTAATTTTGTTGGGGTGGAGGAAGGGGTTACTGCCCTTAATGTCTACCCTGCCACTTTGCCACAGTCTTCCACCTTACTAGAGGAGGCAGCAGATGTAAGCAAGTGCCAGTTTATCAATTGTTACAATTTGCAGACCATTGGCAGTTAATATTAATGTGCTGGCTCAGAGCGGTATGGATGAGGGCTGGACCATATCACTTTCTGATGGCTCTGTTTCAGCTTCTGATGGGGGACTGCTGCAGACAGCTGGGAGAGGTAATCTCTTAAGCCATTATCACTAAAACCAGCACAGCCTCTCTGAGTGAGCTCCAAGCCTTCAGCCTTTGAGGGCTGTTAGGACTACCAGCACTGTTTGGGGTCCTGAGGCTGTATCTTTAATGGGTTATTTAAAGTCAGTGGAGCACCAGCGTTTGTGCAGGTGGAGTATCTAGGCATGCTAATTCAGATTGTGATTGCTGAACCTAGATTTTCTGGAAGATTACACATATTTTACAAACAAAAGAATTTATGACATACCTTGTAGGTTTTATAAGGCTATGGACTCACAGTGAAACAGTTAAGCACATGCTTAACTGCTACAAGGTAAGTATCTTCATCAAAGAAAACTAGCAAGTATTGCTGCCATGCTTAAAGCTAATCAGTTTGTAAGCATTTTCATGGACAGAGTCGGTTTTATTGTTTTTCAGGTTTTTCTGTATAAAATACTATTAAGTGACTATGGAAGCTCTAGAACTAGAGGCTTATTCAAGTTCTACTTACCTCAACTCAACTTTTTTTTTTATTAGAGATCAGTGTCTTTTATCCATTTTCCTCACGTGCAGGCTGAGTTTTGCTCCCATATCTAAAAGTATTGGAAGTATCTTAACTGTTAACAATTTACCTTCTTTAGCAGGATCAAGATATTTCAGTTTGAGTATCATAGAATTAAACCAAAACTTCAGTGACAGAAGGCAGTAAGTTCATCTTAGAGGAGCATATATAGAAAAATAGAATGTCCTGCTTGATAACAAGAAAAAAAAAATTGACAGCATATTGCCTTTACCACTTTAAGCATGTTCAAGGTTGGTGGTTATTTTTATTATTTTCCTTTTCTATCTCATATCATTTGCAGAAATACATTTCAGTCATTGCCTGTTGCCAGTTGAGCTCTAGCATAAGATCTTCACAATCAATGATTGGTCTTGAGTCCTTCAGTGTCTGAATTGTCAACTTGTGATTCTTTTATTTTTGAAAAGTAACTGTTCAGTGTTTCATAAAATTGTCTGCACATCATATTGTCTCAATTTCAGCAGTTGCAAGTACAGGTACTGAAAAATCACTAATTGCTTTTATAATAATGGGCTGGTGAACAACACATTTTTAAAACAATGGGAAAATAAGAAGTGAGAAGACTTTGTGATTGTTCTTTATGTCTAAGAATGGACGGTCTGAGTAAAATGTAAAAGAGTTAATAATTGTAATGAAATAGACCTCATTGTATTGTAGCAAGTTAAAAATGTGCCTCTTGCCACAGAGCTTCCATTAATATTGTTTGAGAGAAGTAGCATCAATGCACTGTAATAGAGTTTTATTAATAGGCCAGAACAATCATCAGTCTCTGGGTTGGTGTGATAGCTGAATACAGTGAACATGAGCATCTTGACAAGCAAGTAGCAAAATCTATCAATCACTTTCAGCATGAAGATGCTGTGATAATTAGGTTTACACTGGTAATAAAATATGGATAAATAAAGTGTTCAAAGCCATGGAAAATGTAGGGTCCATAGTGAATATCCTATGAAATATAAAAGAGGGTATCACCATAAATTCATCTAGCTGTGTAGACTGAGATCATTATTCTCTTGACCCATCTTGCTATTTTTAGAATAAAATTCATGCATTTTTCAATCAGCATTGTTCAATGGTAAAATCACTCCCCGGCTTAAAGCCTAGGTTGGATTCTTTTCTTGCTGTGCTCATGTGCAAGGATGTTCAGTGTCCTTCCTGTTGATGGTGCTGATGCCCTCAGCACAGAAGTGTGGTGGCATTTTTCAGTTTGTTCTAGTCACTTTTTCTTTCCAGTATTGGCCAGATGAAGATTGGAGTGTGCTCTGCTTCCTTTTGTGCTGCTCTGTGTGGGTGGTTGACTCCATTTATTCCTGTGGAATTACTCTAAGTTTATGGTTTAAGGAAAAATAAACTTCCTGGTCTAATGGCTTCTGGTGCTAATGAGTCAAAGTCTCCCAGACTGAGAAATGATCTTTCATGCGACTTCTGGAGAAAAAAAGGTACTGATTTTTTTTTTTTTTTTTTTTTTCCCTGTTTTAGGGCATTGTCCCAGGCAAGAAAAGCCTTGTGTAGTGGGAATCCATTGCATTTACATCAAGTTTCAATCTCTTTATAATGGCAGGTTAATCTATACTTTAGCATAAGGAACAACATGGCCCAGTCTGAGTCACTAATCTGCCCCACACTAGATGGCCCCTGTCTTTTTTTATTATTTTAAGAAGATTAGTAAATTCATTTCCTGAAAAAGGTGCTTGTTTGTCACTCCACTGAACTGATGTCTTTGTGCTCTACTGTGGCACTGCCCTGTTCATGCAGCAGCAGAGAAGGCTTCTCCTTGCCAGTGTGCCTCCACCCTGGCCTGTAGTGGGGGAGAGGTAACTTTGCTTCTTATGCTGCATTTAATTCTTGGCGCTGTCTGCTGAGCATGGCAACAGAGTTGCCAGTTGTGGCATGCAGGTTTATTGCTGGGAATTGAGCCAGAACCACCAATCCGTTTTGCACAGACAGTGAACGGCAATGGTAAATACTTCTTGTTCATTACTAACCTAAACTGGATTTGAACTGAAGGCTTGGAGGTGAGAGACTCTCCCATTCCTTAATCCCCTTAACATTTCAGTCTGCCTCATAAAATTTTCTAAAACCAAATGTAAACCTTGTGTATAAAATGAAATCCAGAAGAGAAAAGAAAATCCAGAGTGAAGACTGAGACTGTTTTCTTCTTCAGCAATCTTCTTTGCTAGTAATGACCCTGGAAAATTGTTCTCTGATTATTCTCTTGAGAGATTACTCTAATTTCTTGCTGCTGTAGATGGCCATATGATCAATTGTCATCAGTCACTGCCTGATGATGGGTCATTACTTGCTGGTGCATACTTGGGGGAAAAACCACATGCGACTTCCATTAGGAGGCAGAGTGCACCTACATCAAATATGAAGTATACACTAAGTTGTTATTAATAACATTTCAAGACTGTCCTAAAATTCCTAGCACAGAAGCTGCCTTCACAGTGGAAGAACTGAAACTAGGAAAGATTTGCAGCTTACAGCCAGGCAAATGAGTATTCCCCTAAGTGAAAGATCTGATTTTCAGTTGAGCATTTCAATAATGGATCAGTTTTATTGAGAAAGAAAAGTAAAGCTCATATTCATCTGTTCTTTGCTTCAGGACCTCCCAGCTTAATTAATTAATTAAATTTAATTAAGGTACAGCCAGTATAAATATTTCCTTCTTGTTCCATTAAGAATGCATATATGGCACCATGGAAAATGCTACATCTCATGGGTACCATATTGGCCAAGAAGTCTGAATATCTTCAAGAATATGGAGATTATTTCAGTGAAATTTTAAAATATATTTCTTTCATATTTTCTAAATTTCCTAGCAGAAATTCAAATCAAACAGACCTTCAGCTGAGCGAACTACTGAGAACTGAACAATGTAAAGCAAGCACAGTCGTACTATGCTGAGTGGCCTTTTGAATGGATTCTGGAGGGGAAACCTCTTTCCTATAAAGGTGAAGACATTTTCTGTCTAAATCACAGCGATTTTCATTTATGCTTTCAAAGTGAAATCTAGTAGATCAAGAGGAAGAAAGGTAGAAAAAGGTGAAACTGGAAGAAGCAGCTGATTTTTTTTTTTTGGTCCCAGTAAATGGAGAGCGTTGAATTATGTAGAGAAAGGTTTGGCTGAGATTTGGTGTCATCTAGCCATGTTGCTGTGTGTACCCATCTGGCACTGAATGGCACTGGGTCTGGTGCATGCTGTTGTAAATTAATAGATATGCAAATAAATGTTTTGTGGGTAGGATCGGTTTTCATGTTTCCCCCCACTTCCCCAAAGTCCCGTGTCTGTGTGGAAGACCTCCTAAGAAGAAGTCTTAAGAGAAGCAAAGAAAAAAGAAGGCTCATCCTCTGACTAGTGCTTACTGGTATCTTTCATGCAAACTGCCACTAAGGGCACTGGTGAGTAATCACAAGCATAGATTTTTATCTGTGAAGAAACCATATATATATGGTTATATGGTATAAATGTGCAAGTTACTGGAATAACTTTATAATAAAGTTATTTGAAATAACAAGCAGAGCACTTAGTTTTAACCACCTCAAAGTGAGTTTTGAAATTGTGTAGGCATGGAAGGGAGTGGTTAGCTCAGCTCTCACATCCTCATGGATGCAGGTGATACTGTGCTTCAGTGTGGAGAGAAGGGTGAAGTTCAGAAACTTTAAATTGACTAGCTTGGGTTGACTTCAGTTGCTGAACTGTGACAGTCTGAGTCCTTACCCAAAACCCTGCTGGAGCCTGCACTGCTCTCAGGATTTGAGCTAGCTAGTTTAAGTTACTTGGAGTATGTCCCCCCTCTGGATTACAAGGAAGTTATTGCAATGAATGCAAACATTTTGCTTGAAGCATTTATCAGCTCTGGCCTGCTTTCTTATCATGAATTGGCCCTGGATGGTTAATTGTAATGCTGTTAAGCAGTGGAGTGTACATTTTGGGAAAGGATCTCTTTGGGAAATATCATGGTCTCTACTCCTTCCAGCTTAATGCCCTGTGCTCACTCATCTATACTTATTATAGATTGGGTTATTATTGCTTGGGTTTAGATGGGGGATTTTACAGAGCAAATTTGAGCCACAGTCCCATTGAAATATAGGGGGAGCTCAGTACCTCCTTCACTCATATTGTAAAACTTTGCAGACAGTTCAGTTTGAAGTCATTTAGGGCTATGTAGATGCCAGGTAGAGTTACCAAGGGTTCCCAAGGTGGTCAAATGCCTGATGCCCATTGAAAGGCAAGTAGGATTTAGGATCTTCTCTGTATCCTCCAGTTACAACGTTATTTGTTCAGACACTGAAGCATGTTTTTACATTTATCCCCAAGTATTTTTGAAAATCATGCTCTTTAGCTTGTGTGCTTCTGCTGTTGATCAGCTTACCCACCCCATTGCCCAGCGGTAACTGAAGCAGGACTGCAGTTACCATTGCATGTTCGTCTCTGGCACCATCTAGTGACTCCAGAGCTATGCTTCCAACCACTGCTCTTTCCCATTGCTAAACAAGATGTGCTCTCCTTTGGCAGTAGCTTAGAATTCAGATCAGTGCAGATGTCGCTCTCATGGAATGAACTCACCTTAGAGCAATGGCTGCAAAGCCTTTTGGGAGAAAGCTTTGTAGTATGGCTCTTGTACTAACAGTTTAGATTCGTAATTCTAGGTGCAAAACTGCCAAAGCACATAAAAAATAATGTGAAGATCTTATTATAGATATTTTGTTACAGTAAGAATCAGGAATGGGTAGGTGTGTGTGTCTGTTTTAAGACTGTCATAGTCTTTGAGCATCTTTTCTAGTCCTAATAAAATGGCTGAGAATGAAATGAGCATACTTAAATTATAGAATGATTCAGGGCATCATGTTGTTAATAATATAGAGAAATGAAATATAAAAGCTTTTACTCAAGCATACCCTAAAGCAAATTTAAGTAGAGCACACAGCTATGATGCTGATTGTTTTCACAGGTGTTGGCACCATATGAATTAAATGAAGAAAAAAATGGTGAAACATTTATGACTCATTAGAATTATGTGGTTTTTTATCCTGTCCTAACAACTGAAAAAAGGTGTAATTTACATTTGCAGCCAAACGGCGTGAAGTAACATTATACTTTACTGACATGAAAAGAGGAGACTTCCAGATGACTACTATTCTGAATTTCTCTAGTTCTCAAATCCTGGATTTTCAGTTTCTCATGTGGACTTTTGAGAGCTGACATTATTGTCCCATTAAAACAAAAAAAAAAAAAGTCAAAAAAGAATATAGTAACTTAAAATCTGCAGAACATGTGGTTTCAAGGAACTAAGGGCTGTTCCCTGGATGCAACACCTTTACAATCAGAATGTTTTTCCTTTTCATCAAGAATACACTTGATAGATCCAAAGAGAGCCACATCCATGTTTGTTTGGGTTTTTTTTAAATAAACTCTGTATCCTCCTTTTCCTTTCTCCTTTAATTCCTTTTTTTTTTTTTAATCAGAATTGTTTTGTGGTAGATCTTTTGTAGTTTGTTGTATATCTTAAATATTTACATGAAGAAGGAGGTATCCTGACAGGCTGATCTATAGCAGGAAAGCAACAAATAAACAAATCCATGTCTACAGTATTTTAGATCCTGGTTTCCTGAGCTCCTAAGTGTTTATTTTTCCTATTGTAAAAACCTGCATTGAAATACATTCAAAATGGTGTTCACATGGCAGCTTTCAGGCAACATCTAATGTTTTAAGAAAGCTGTAATAGTAACCTCAGCTTCCCATACACTGTGTAGTTGGCTGAAAAAGAAAGCAGCTGATTTATCCGAGCCTCTATGGTGTAGATGAGTCTTCAGAAAAAGAACATGTCGTACTTTGCAACTGAGACGTTTTTGCAAACACCTAATAAACCAGAAAAAGAAAGTTTTATTAGGCTTTATGAGTACATTTTCCTCCTCTCACCAGAGTACCAAACCCAGTTTGTAATCCTACTTTCATTTATTTCATTCTCCCCTGAAATTTCTCATAGCACAAACTCGCTCAATTTTGGCTGCCTAATTTGCATCTCATGGCCTGCAGTATCTCTTTAGGAGGTGAACTATTAAAAATACATTAGCCTGGTGTGGATGGTAATGGGCCAAATGCTGCTGGTTTTGAAGGCAATCTGGGAAGCCTCATGCTCTCTCTGATTCTTGATAGCTGTGCAAGCAAGTTGTTTGCTTTTTCTGTCCTTGGACTTTTGAAGTTGTAGCAGCAGATGTAGGTGAGATTATTGTTCTTCTGAAAGTCAGAATTGATAAAAGCACTTTTCTTCCTTTCCAAGCTTGTTCTAATCTTTAACGTTACCCTTATTTCTGTTCTGCCAGAACTGTGTCCTATTAGCATCCAAAAATGTTACACATAACTTTGGCTTGCTTACAGAAGATGATCCAACCACTAACATTTGCCTTCTGTAGCTGAATGCTGAAAGAAAAAATAATCCACATTTGAAATGTGAGACTTTGTTGCTGTCAGTTTCTGGAGTTGATTATTAGGACTGTGATTTTTATCTACTCACTTGTACAGTAATTAAAAGCAATTCCCTCATCAGTTATCATCCTGCAAAGCCAGCTTTTGAGCAGTGCTTGATGTACAGTTTATTAACCTAAGCCCATGTTGAGGGAAAGGTGACACAGTTTAAAAAGTAAGAATGAACACATCTGCTCTGAAACAAAAAGCTGAATGTAAAATAGATGCTTACTGTTAAACCAGCAAAAATGGCAATGTGATTTTAATTGGCAAAGTAGGATTAATTACCTGGCTTGGGCCAGGTGTATGCCTCCATTCTGTCCACTCCCATCTGTGTCCTTTTTACATGGATTATTTTCTGTGTGGATATATCGTGTCATGATGGGGTAGGTGATTAAAGTATTAAGAAGGAAATCAGGGAGTCAGTAACTTGCATGCTGAAGAGGAAGAGCTATTCAGCTGCCTGACAACCTTTGCCACACCTTCTAGCAGGTATTGATGAGCACATATGATTATCAGTGTCAGCTCCAATTCAAAGATACTTGATATTAACTGGATACTGTGCCTCTAGTTGCCAGTGTTGTAACTTACGGCATCTTTATTCCAGGAAAGAAATGTAAAATAATAGGCAAAAAAACCCCATGATATTTATCTGTGATAACTTTTCGCAGTGGGTTCTGGAGACAAAACATTAGGGCGAATGAAGGCAGACTGAGAGCGAGCTCAACTACGGATCTATCCCACTGGACTTCTCTTGACTGCTGAAAATGATCAATATGAAATCTTGTGAGAATACTCAAATATCAGAAAGAAAAGGCATGGAGAGAAGAACATTGGAAGTGGAGCACAACTCCCTAAAGCATTATATGCACCTAAAGCACTGGTGTGGGGGGTGCCTGAGAAAGGGGAGCAGAAACAGCTCTGGGTGTGAAGGTGCAGACTGCAGTGCTTACTGATGGTTCTGGTATATCTAGGAAGAGGAAACAATGAGGTGAAAATCTACTACTGACTCTGCTTCTTCAAATGCTTTCATTCAAGGCAGTCTTACAAAACAGCATGGCGTGTGACAGGCAGGAAAGCGGTGTGCAATCCATGGTCAGCCAAGAGAAAGCAGTAAGTGCCACAGACTGTTGTGCCCACCCCCAGGAAGTGAATGAAGAACTGCATGGATTTTGTTTTAAATGGAGCTGAACAGTAATCCCAGGAGATTTAAGAGCTGACATCATGCAGTAGATACATATTTCACACCTGGGGATAGAGACATGCCTCAGATGAGCCAGGAAATGTATCTACAGGCCAGGCATGAATACCCAGTTGAAAGCACACATGGAACAGTGCAAGCTGTGCAAAGAATATAGTGATTGACAAGAAACGCCTCACGGAATTCCAGCCCAGACCTAGGAAAAGGTCAGAACAGACTTGTTAATTTCTAATGAGAGCAACTTTATGGCACAGTAGATTAATAACCCAGTTTTTGAAAGATGCACAGACAAGAACAGTGATCAGAAAACTGAAGTTACAGATTTTTAAATGTGCAATAACTCACTAACTGGGACCAAGTGAGAGGCTCCTGATACTCTTCATTTAAGCATCTGAAAAATTTGGTACCTTTAAATACGTCTTCATAAGATTTATGTTTCTGAAAATATGCAACAGGATAGGCCTATGGCATCAGCCTTGGCAGCAGCCAGGAAACTGGCAGTGTTAGATAGATAGTAAAAGTGTTTGGCCTGGTTATTTTGAACCTCTTAAATGCTAAATGTTCCCATGGTTTAAATAGAGACATGTACTCAGACTCTGGCCTTGCAGTCTAGCTAAGTTTGTCTACTAAAGCCTGAGGCAAAACCAATCAATATTTTTTCTTTATAATTCTTAGGAAACTAAGCAAGTGCAAAGCACTGAAACCCCAGAGGTTACTGTATGCAGAAAGGTATGTACGAAATCAGCCATTAAGTTATTATGAAAAGTTACCAAATAAAAAGCTACCGGGTGCAGGATATGAAATAAGTAGAACAAGCAAGAAAAATGAAACGAAAGATACTGTGCTGTGACTTGAATTGAAGATCGCATGGGTGATCGTAGTCTGGTAGGCTAATGTAAGCAAGACCAAAAGTATGCGAAATGTGTGATCAACACAGAGGATCAATATGGCCAATCTTTTTGAATGCCCTCAATAGTAGTAGAAAACAGGGAAGTTGGATGGTACAGAGAGAAGTTAGTGGCTTCATCGCTGGCATTTGGTGGTGTTTTAGCTATTGCAGATGTCTGCCTGGCATCCATTTGCTACCCTGGTGGAGTGTCAGTCTACTTTAGGTCCTGCGTCATCTCTGCTATTCCTGTGCAGATGTCCTGGATGCCTTACGGCCTTCTCAAATGGCACTGGGCACCTGTGTGTCAGACAGGAATCCTGGCCTTCACTTTGTGAAGCAGCACATTCCTGAAGGGCCACAACAGTATGGTCATGGCCACAGCCAAGCATGGCAGCAGTGAGCAAGTTGGAAGTATCTTTAAACAGGTAAGTCTGTGCAATAATTATCTTCAGCTTGGGTCTTTTAAGGCTGGCTGTGAGCTGAGCCCTACAGCTTCCTGCCTTGGCTGAGAATGAATTACCTGTGGGGAGCTGCATTTCCCAGAGCAGATGGGAGCTGTCGGGTTCAGAGTCAGGAATTATGGAAAGGGATACAACGTGTAACAGCTCCCTTTGGGCAAGAGAGATCGGAGAGGGGGATAGGTAGGTCTCTCCAGCCAAGGAGAGGATATCACAGATAAGGATGCTTAAGGAAGATGCTTTAACAGGCCATCAGGTGTCTATGTAAAATACCTAGAGGAGAAAGCAATTAAAAGTGCTCTAGTTGATTAAAAAAAAAAAAAGGTTGAAGAAAATGTAGTTAGTCTGAGAATAAACTTAATCACCAAGGTGCCCTTGAAGTTTATCAGACCACCTAGAGGTGCAATATCCTAGACAGGCAATGAGTTCTCAGAAATACCCTTCATCTAATCTTTTTTTTATTATTTTTCCCTACCCTAGGACGATTGAAGTGTTTTGGTTTGGTTTGGTTGGAAGACTGTACTAGCTTGCCAGAGGGAATTCAGAGGAAACCAGAATATTTTCCCAAAGAGAAGATAAGGCCCAGCCACACCTTGCAACATCAAATCTTTAATCATGTACCTGCCTGCATAACAGCAGCAATATTCAGTGTTTCTGTAACATCATTCATGCAAGAATTTCAAAGCACTTCATAAGCACTAATTAATCAAACCTCACAAACCCTCAGCAAGCAGCAACTTTGCCCACCAATGAAGTGTAATCAGCTCTAAAATGGAACATGATGGCGGTTTGATATCTCATAACATGATGTAACAGGTCAAGGCAAGTAGAACAGGAGCAATTGAGGGCACTTGGGAAGCACCGATCCTTAAACAGCTTTGCAGACACAGTGCTTCACTGGATGTGCTTTGTGGAAATATTTGGCAAAAACAGTTTTGTGAAAAAGCAATTTATGTATTGCACACAACAGAACAATTTGAAATATATTTTTTAATTCCTCATAGATCTCCTAATGCTAAAGGCAAATATCTGCACTTTGCAGGGGCAACGCATCAGAGTGCTTTCCACTCTTTGTGGGACCTTGTTTCCATCCCTCTAACCTAGAGTCCTAGAGGTCATGAAATAAGCCACTCTGATGTAGTTCTTGACCCCCAGACACTGCCACCTGAGCTTCCCCAGGGGAAGAAAGAAGCTGTGTCTGAGACTGCAGGCTCTATCTTCAGTTTCACTGTGTTTTGAGGGACCACCCAGCACATTTAGTACTTGACCCCCCAAGATGGGTCTCTCAAAGCTGTGACCCCCAGCTACAAAATCTGCTCCAGTGCAGAAGCCATAGGGCCTAAATTAGTGCCTTCTCTTGGCCCAGCCAAAGCTGTCAATGTTCCAGTTGACTACAATGAGAGAAAGATTGGGCTGGCTCCGTTTCTTTACATTTCTGCCAATCCGATCTTGAGAGGTGGACAAATTCAGAATATGTTACTAATACTCTGAGTTTGTATCTTCCCAATTAAGCATATGTTGAACAACCTTCAGCTATTCCTGTCTGTAGGCAAAATATCACTGTATTTTAGATGTCTTGTTCCATCACTTCTCATCTCTTTTGGAAGCAAATGGGACATGGGTTTTGGTTTTTGGCTGGTTTTTTTTGCCTCATGCAATAAAATTATATTGCACTTGTGTAAAACAATGTGCAAACCATTAAGTAGAATAATGAAATGCTGGAAGTTAAAACAATAAGCTTGGATGATTTAAACCTTGCTACATTTTAAATGTGCAATATGTTTGCAAGAATGAAATTGGTCTTTGGGGCTGAATTAATAGTACAGATATTCAGCCCATTTTGGAAAGAACAAGTAATACCTAGGAACATAATTTAAACCAGTCTTGTAATTAGCTGGTCATTTCACATTATGAGAGTTCTGGTCTTGTTGTTTGGCTTTATAAATGACTCATGCAGTCATCTTCTAATTATACATGATATGTTTAAAAAATACAACAAAACCCACCAAACTGTTTGGATGAGAATCTTTCCTTTGGCAGAAGAGTGAAAAGTAAATAATTTAGATGGATTACTCCCCATTAATATGCCTTTGCAAACTTATTTAGAAACCCAGGATCTGGAAGCTCCTTTAACCATACCTTCAGGTTACCATAATTCTCCCTGACTTCGCTTCCTGATCATGAAGCAACAAAGTATTTTCAGTCAAAACTCATCTCACTGTACATCTAATTGATAAATAAGGGATATTACTGTGAATGCAAAAAGATGCTTTGTTCATGAGTACGGTAGAAACTGTCGAATCAGAAGCTCTATTATAGAAATACAAACTTTTGCAGGACTAAATTGAGATCCTAGGAGGACTATACATTTCCTTGCGACTTGTCTTCTGACTGTAGCACACCGTATGAAAAACTTTCTGCCTATCACATGGGGTCAACAACATGCCACACTGATACTGATATGAAAATCAGAACTGTCATAAGGCTGTTCTCCATCACCTTCTTAAAACCTTTAAGCAATCATTTTGGTTCCTTGGAATCAGGGAGAAAGAGCCTTTCCTAGTCACAGTTCCCTTATAACTTCACTGGTAGCAGGTTAGTAAATGATAAGCTGCAGAGGAAGGCGTTGTGAAGCTGCCCTGTGTGGGGGGGTTATTTTTGTCTTCCAAATAAGCATCTGCCAGCAGAGCATGAGGTTCAGGTACTTCATTAAACTGACTTTTTGTACATTTCAGTCTTGCTGATGGATAGCAGCTACTGCGGGAGGTCAGAATCTGGCCCCAAATTTGACTTCTATGCAATAAAGTAAAGATTCTTTAGTAAGCTGAATTATATCCTTATTATCGGCATGTCTGCAAATGTAACACCTCAGTGAAAAAATTTCTGGGGAGATTCTAGATTGTGAATCATGATGCTGTGTTGTGAAATTTTGGCTGAAGTAGCTGTCATTTAAAAGGTGTTGTGAATGCATAGATTTCAGTCCTCTAACTAGCCCCTTTTTACTAACCTAAAAATTAAGAAATTATTCTTTCATGTATTTACCTTTCTTTAATGTCTTGACTTTACAACTTGATTGAAATGTACACTATTTATAGATTTGATACAATAAAAAAGACATTGTGTCTATCCACACACATACACTAGAAATTAAAAGTTGGGGGGTGAGAAATGAAAAATTCATAGCCTTGGATGTTGAGAAAGTCAGACCTGCTGTCTCCCCTTGAAGTCACCTAGGTGAGGCTTTTTGACATAATGGAAGCATCAATGAACTGCTCTTGATTAAAAGTTTGACAGGTTGACACCTATCCCCCTGAACAGGAAGACCAGGGTTGAAAGAAAATTTTAATACAAACAGAATTTCATTAATACCACAGTTTGCTATAATGGGGGTCTTTTTTCCCCCCACTGTTATTTTTGCTTAGATGGTGTCATTACCTTTTAAAGGGGAAAGACACTATGGTTAAGCTTTGTCTCAGAAACTATGTCAAACTAATGGAACAGGAGCTTTCAAGTAAAATATGAAACAAACTGTCTGGAATTGTTCTGATTCTCCAGGCACAAACAAAACCAGTTTTAATAGGGTGGTTCCTTTAAGTGCAAGCTCTAGTCACTGAGCCAATCTTTATTTTGTAGAGAGAGTACAGAAATTCATTAAACAATATAAAATAATCGATATAAGCAGAATATCAGAATGGCCTTATGTCTCCCAAGATCCAAAAATATAGCCTCACTTCACTTTATTTACCTTTTGAGAGCTTTTTTTCTCTAATGTGGTAACAGTTAGACTCTATCTGCTCTGCTCAGTGTTAGGGCTGTCATGATGAAAGTGCATAAACAATATAAATAATAGTTTTTGGCACATAAAAGGAACTCTGAGTGGATTGTTCTTTTGGAATTTAACCATCACTATTTTTGTTTGACTTTCAGGGATTTTTTTTATTATTTTTTATGTTTAATCCAAAAATTCTTATAATCTTAAATTGATTATTTGAAAAAACATCATTCTTTTAACATTTACATTACAATTTAATATTTACAGCTTGATGCCAGGCAATTCTTATACAATTTAGTAAATATTTATTAAATCAGAGTTGTTTTTAAAGACTTATAGTTTTGTAAGCACTCTCTAGCACTAATACTCTTTGAAGCAGAATGTCAGCCTGCGCAAGTCAGCTTCTATATTGTATTTCCAGTCCTTGTCTGCAGTGATCCTTCTTGACTTCTTTTCACTGCTGAATAGTTAAATAGTTTAAGCTCTTTCAGATCCTTGATATTATCAGGTTATATAACCTCCCACTCCATTCCCATTCATCATCTCTGCAATGTAATACTTGCACATGGATTTTTTACTTCTTATTTGAGATTTGCAGAGACCCTTAAAGCATTGATTGAACCCACAACATCTCTCTTCGTGATGCATTTTTAATTTCTTGTTTAGAGGCAACTAAATTGAATTATTGTGACCTTACAGTCAGTATTTTCTTGATATCATTTAATTGTAAGTGTTGAGTTTTTAGATGCAGAGCTTGAGGCGTATTTACCACTTTAATTGCAGACTCATCCTAACTCTTTGAAGACGATGAGTGTTGAAGTACTGACTCACAGTGGAAAGCAGGCAGTGTGCATCTTGTCAGTTTGAAAGCCTAAAACTAAGCCATCTAAATCAATGAACTTGATACAATGCTATAAGCAGCTTATCCAGCCGCCAACAGAGTCAGTAATAGAACTTGGGCATCTGCTTCACATTTTCTTGTTCTCCAACCATGCCATTTCTCTCTCCTTAAAGCATCAGTGACAAATTAAGTAAAAATGGACATGTGAGGAGTATGGGGAAGAGAATGCTGAAAACAAAGCAATTCAGAGCATTTTATCCTTTCTATCCAAGTCAATGGCAGGTGTTCTATGTCCTATTACAGCCTTGATAGTGTGTTATGCTGCATCATTTCAACATTCTTGCTCTCAGACTGGATGACTAAATGTCAGTTCAGATAGCAGTTATCCAATCCAAATGATCCACAGTTGGGTGGCAGCAGGTGAACACGACAGTGTCCATTTCAGAAGCCTATCCTACCCCTCCATACATGGAAGTCTGCAGATACTCCAGATTTTGTTAGTAGAAAGGAGCAGATGTAAACTAGGAAATATTTTCATGTGATTTTACAGTTCCTTCATGATTGATTATGGGTCTACACATGATGGAGAGGAGAGCTCTTCAGGATAAATACGAACAGCTCTGATTATCCGTCTTCTCATTTATTGACACAAAATGGGCAATAGACAATGTGTTATAAGCAAAAAAATGTTTCACTATATTAGGAACCATTTCTTTGCTAAAACACCCATTAAATCAACCTCTTGACATATTCCCCAGCAAGTTAATCTGATTGTGATTGGCTCTGAGTGAAATAGAAATGAGAAAATTCCAATAAGCATGTGAACATACAAACTGATTTTCAACCCATTCTAAACACAGGTTGGCTGAAGACATTACTTGTATAGGCCAGTAAGTGAGAAGCTGAAGTGCAACTGAATGTAAAAGCCAAAATCAATTTGATTTTAAATGATTTTCAGCTGATTTTAAAAAGCAATAGCGTGGAACTTATGTGTAGGGTTAAAAGGCATCAATTTTATACCTTACAGACTTAAGCAAGCTTATTTTTTCTCCTTTATTCAATTTGTTATTTCTTTTTATCCCGCTATTGTTTTCAAGGACCTGTGTATCACTTTACCAGTTTTAGTTGGAATTATCAGACCAACAATGCAAAGCACTTATACATAAAACTGAACACCAGCTGGGACTCCGTGAATATTATATTATGCATGGCCAATGAATTAGAGATGCCTTAAAAAAGAAGAAATCTGGTCTGCTGTGGCATGTCCTCAGCTTTATTCTGGCTGCAGGCTTCTTTTGCCTGTATTTGTAGAGTAACTCAATGGACTCTGATCAAAATACCCTTTGGAAATAGCAAGAGCTGTTCTTGTTGAATTCAGTAGACTGCTGGTCAGGCTGTGATTGCCATTCATTTACTGAGCAAAATGATCATGTGATACAGGACCCATAACGAGTCTGAAGAAATCTGGGCTCAATTTTTGTGCTTGTTTTGTCTAGTCTTGGCAATCTTGGGCAAAACATTTGCTCTCTTTCAGCCTTTGTTTCCTAAACTATAACGTGAGAAAAAAAAGTCTGTTATTTTTCACTTTTTGTTATCTGTCAATCTAGACTTTACCGGTTTTGTCTAGGGAATTTATTTTTATTGCATATGGAGCAGCAGCAACCTCTGCTTATCCCATTGGAAAACCAGGTTTAGCCTCTTACAGTACTTGGAATGTTGCAGTGCTAATTAACTTGGAATTTCAGAAATATTTTGGTCAGTGACAAGGAAATGTAAGATACTACAGCTCCTCAGACTGGATAGACGGTGGCCAGAAAATTCAAATTGTTTGAAGCGATTGCTGTTTGTGCTTTGGAAAAATGCTCCTCAATACAGATGTGATGAGGACCCAGAACTGTGGTCAAACACAAGTTTAAATTATGCAAAGAGTTATTCCACAATAGAGCTTGGAAGAATTTAAAGGAATTTAAACTGGAACTGAACAGAGCTTGTTGAAATCTTCGCACTTCTTCCATGATTAAGAATGTGACAAATGTGTCTGTGCTATTAATTATAAAATCCCGTATCAGGAGGGATTAAAAAAAACTATAATCCATTTGTCTGGGAGTATTTTAAATGAGGAGTAAACAAGCTCTTTTCTGAGCCTTCTTTACATTACCATAAATTGAAGTAGAATTTTCTCCAGAAATTAGACGTCTCTGTGTCATGAGGTCATTTGCATTCTCTCTTTCAGTCTCTCTCTCTGCATTCCAATCCTTATGGTTTCCTACGCTATGATTTAGTTTTCTGTTTGTATTTATAAGGGGATTTTATTGCTAAGGTTTTTTCCACAATATAATTAAAAATCATTTTCCTTACTGGATGCAACGAATCGGAAGTCAGCTCCCCATATTTGATAGACTCCTTGCAAAGCAGTACGGTAAATCCCGCATATGCAAAGAGATTATGATTAATACCTTCGGAAAGCATAAATTTAAAGTTAGACTCTTGTTTACGTGGGGTTTTTTTCAGTGAAAGTGCTTAAGTTGTCAGCACTCTGAACCAACTTATGTATCCAAGGGTCTGAAATCTCAATGCCCTTATCCCTTCACTTCATTTTAATGATTCTTTGTAGTACAAAATGTCAATTTTCCAATCTAGATATTTACTGATTGTGTACTTTTTAGTACCATTTTAAATTATTCCTTATTTTTAAAGCTTCTGTCTTTGCAATAGTAAAAATTTAGTGATATAATTGGGCCACTAAAGTGGACATTTAACTAATCCGGCTTCTTTACAGTAATACAGTTGCATCAGTTTCTGCATAATCTCATTTCTGAAAATATTAAAACTCTTTTGAAGAAATATTTGTCGAGCTGAATTTTCTCAAGAATTTGGTGCAAAATCATTTGTTTGTTTAAATGTTCTAAAGATTTTGTGCACATGCATGTTTCTGTGCCAAAATGCTGCTATTAAATTGGTGAGGAGCTGCTACAGGTGTACCTACACAGATTCACAATTGCAAAAATTTCTGGGACAGTACTGAGTATGAAGTGGATGATATGAGTCTATAATAGGTTAACATCTTGAAAATTATACCTTGCCCTCAACTCAAAAAGACCCTACATACAGGATTTAGAAGGGGTAAAAGCCAATTTCTGGAAAGATGTTCAGATGAGAAGAGGCTAAGTAAAATGAGCTTAGAAATAGAGTTGTGAAGGCTGCATAATTAATTCCTCATGATACAATCTTAAATTTTATGAAAAAGCAATAGGGAATGCTTAATCTCTATTTCTTAAAATTGTTAATAGTGCTTAAACCAATGGAAGTGTTTATCCACATGAAAGTATTACTAAGCTGTGGAACTCTACAGTGTGCTATAAAAGCTGAAGTATAATTAGATTAAGAAAGTAGTTATCTTGACTCGTGAAAGGTACTCTGATCCTTACAATTAAAATACAAAATCCTTGCTATTGAAAATAATGTCTTGATACATTCTCAGCTCAGGAAGTCTGGAGGAGCTGAATTATGGGATACACACCTTAGAAAGGAGCTCTCTGTGTTATACAATGCTTTTCCAGAAGTTTTTGGGTTTGTGTTTTTTATTCCACCATTAAATCTGATGGAATATAGGGAAATCCTACAGTGGTGTTACGCCCTCACAACTGTTTCACTAATTTAAACCGGTCACACAGCAATTCCGTCTTGACATCAAATACAGTTTCTTTCATTTCCAGGTATGCTGATAATGCACTCTCTCACTCAGGTACATAGCAACTTTATTCCTGTCCACATTTCACACCCCAGATAATACCGTGTGTATTCTGTAACATAAATGCGGAGTACATAGCAAGTACTAAAAGAAATTGATCCATTCACATGGGCAAGGTTTTGATCTTGTCTCCTACTAGCATATGCGTGCACCTACATGCAAATGTGAAATAGAGCAAAAATGCCTAACCTGAGCCCTACACTCACTCTAAAAATATCAGAGTTTAGCCCTGAACTGTTTTCATCTTAATCAGGAGTTGAAATCCACAGTAAGTCCTAACATCCCAGAATTTGAGTCATCCATCTTATGTTGAGAAGCATGTTGCGACCAGTGATGATTTTTTTTCCCCCAAGAGCTAATCTGGCACATAAAGGATGAGAACATTAGACATTCACTTCTTTGTATTGCAAAGTAGTAGCTGTTTCTTGACAGGACGAAAGTTGAGTCACTCTCAGGAGGATTGCACTACCAGTGTCCTTTGCTTATTGCTATCTGGTATTGTCTCAACAATGCAGAGCCTGCTGTTATCCATTACTTTCTCTTCTCATAGAGCTGCTCTGGATTTGCTAGGCAAATCTCTGGCTGCTTAGCATTTTGCACACTACCAACAGAAAGAGTTAGTCCCTACAAGCCACTCACCTTGGGAGAGATGGCTGCCCAATTTTTCCAAGTAGTGCTTTGATTAGAGTTTGACTGTTACTGGAAGTGATGAGTGACTCCAGGGCTAAAACTCCCCATGGATTCACACTGTGTTGCGCATTTCAAGAAAGGAGGAGAACTTGGGGGTTTTATTATCATTTGTTCATGAACCAGCATTGTCAGAGTCTAGACATGCTTCACGAACCACCAGACTTCCATTGTGCCCGGTCGCTGTGAATGGAGTTACTGCGGGGCAGAGAATGGTGAATGAAGCCATTAAGCACTTTTTTTCCTTCCTCTCTCTTGCTGGGTCTTCTAAATGTAAAAAACTCAACCTTTTTAGGCTGACTCCCCCTCCCCCAGTCCACACACAACCATTCCAGTTAGCCCAGCCACTCTGTGGAAATATTACTTTCTACTATCTACAGCAGCAAGAATATATGACAAGTCGAGCTTGCGTCATCAGCAAGATGAGGGCAGAGCTCACCCACCAAAAGGTGATCAGCAACTACCTTGTTTGCTTCATCTTTAAGTGCCCCTTTACTGTATGCAAGCACCTGTAGAGGCTAAAATCACCTGAAAATGATTGCCTCCTGAGTTTGGGGCTTTGAAAGGTGGGTGAGGGGGAAAGTTTGGATGCATAAATAAGCTGAAAAAATCCTCACTGTCAAATGAAATGTTCCTCTGCTTTATCACCATTATTTTTAGTGAGATTTTGCATTATGGTACCTTGAGTTTTAAATTAAATGTCAAATATAATTTGGCACTACAAAGAATGAATTATGTGACTGCCCTTAGAGAAAATCAGAAGGCTTAGCTCTGTGAGTTAAATTGGTATCTGCCTTATACTGAGCTGATGTGGGCTAATTGATTAGGATCTGACAGGATACCATATTGCAAATTCAGCACAATCTCTTCCATTAAAAAAAAATAGATCTAAGGTACCTTTAGGGAAAAGCAAAAGATCTGTAAAACAGAATGGGGAGGGGAAAAGAGTGTCTTCAAGTGCTCTCTTTTACACTGATGGGTTAGATTCCCCAGAAGCCCACACTTCTTAAGGCTACAATATGGATGTTAATATGCCCCCGGTCACTTTGGAAGCAGGTTTACAATCAAATTTCAGGTTCTTCTGGCCTAATTTTAAGGAGCAGCAAAGTATTTTCTCAGTTAGCTGACTAAATATATCTCCATAAGAACTAAGATGACAAAGTGCCACTTTAGATCATTAAAGGAGGGCAATACATTTTAATCAGCTATTACACGAGGAAGGACAAACCAAGTTCTGTAGCAATGGGTCATTTTATAAATTCAGTACTTGTGGCCCTCTCCCTTTCAAAATGCATGATGTTATTTCCTGGAAACATCAGTCTTAAAAACTATTGTCAAGTAAACAAGTCTTGTGTTTCTCACAGCCTTCATGTCTGTGTAGTCTGGGTTTAATTTTCTGTTAAGTACGGGTAGTGTGGGGGGGGAGGACTAAGTCTGAAGTTCTAATGTAGTCAGGCTGGAATCTGTCACTCAGCTTATTGCATGTTGATGACTCAGTGCAGTTTCAGCTGTAAGCAGACCATGATTTATGGACACCAAGTGAACTCCTGCGGCAAAAACCAGCCATGAGATCAGAGCAGCAATAGGGCCCTTTTTTGGCAGGAGACAGCGCCTGCATTTTTCTCATTCATGCCAAACTGCTTTGCACGGCAATTAGCTCTGTCCTCATTTAGTCTCCAGTCCCAAAGGGTAATGAAAGTCATATATCATCTTCAAGGCTGCTAATTATCCAGCTCAGTTACAGGTAGGCTTTGTAACTGTGAGAAGGGTCTGTCTGCTTGATATTTATTGCTCTTCCAATAAGCAAGCAAAGGAGAAGGGAGGGGGGAAACTTTCTTGAAAGCTTGCCCATACCCCTTGCCTCAGATCCTTGACATACCTTCAGCAAATGTGCTAGTCAAAGGGGAAATGTCTTCATTCCACATATCCATTTTTCATGCTGTAACTAAACATTCAACAAGAAGAGAGAGCAAGTGCTTGAAACACAAGAGAACATACATTTGGAGTGAGCTTGTCTCTAGTTGTTTGCTTGTGGAAAGACAATCCTCTGAATAAACAGACATGAAAACAGGAAGGGCAGTAGGGAGGAATGAGGAACTTCTTTCTTCTCCTCCACTCCTTTCTCCTCCCTGCCCTTCAGTCCATGCCACAGCAGCATCTTGGGAAAATGATGGGGTTAGAGAACTGCATTTGTTTTACTGAAGATATACCAGAGGAACTTGATATTTCAACCCTTTTGCCATCAGCCCTGAAATACAGTAAAATTCAAGTCTCTATCCAGAGTTCAGGCTCTGCCTGACTTTCTGTAACAGGCTGAACCAGATGCTTGACAATCTGTGTTTTTTTGGAAGTTGGTATGAATAGAGCCAGGTCTTGCAACTAGGAGCCATCTTTTGCTGTAGTCAAAGTATTGGCTAAATCAACAGCCTAAGTAGCTGAGTCTTTACTGTGCTAAGAAATGAACTTCGACCATTTCATTTCATTTCATGAAATCCTTTTAGCTTTTGAAAAGTTTCGATCTGCTTTTGACTTATTGTTTCATTTGTATTTTACATCTTTATTTCATACTTATTTTTATCAGTAAGCCTGAAGACTGTAAGGTCCGAGACTAAGCAGTCTGTTGCAGTGTGAATTTGGAGGCATCTCCAGATCCCGTTGGCCAGTGAAGGAGTTGCCAGATGTCCTTTCTAAATGCCCAGTGAAGTCTTATGCTTCATATGAAAAGCTTATAGAAAAGCTTCCTCCAATATTTCACATCAGCTGAGTGCCTTTTTGGCACTGGTGGCAGTGGCTGCTAAGGAAAAAGCTACTGTGCATTTGCAGGGAAGCAATTTTGCAAGCTCCAGCCCAGGGCACAGCAGTGCATACTTTGTGCAGCTGACCTGTGTGTGTGCAGCATGCATGGAGTGACACTGAATCTCAAGGTGTGACATCTGATCTCTCTGCTATTATCAAGGCTCCCATTTACTACAGCCGCCATTGTCTCAAAAATCCTTATGACAACCTCGTTGTGTAGAAAGGCATTTGTCAAAGCAAGCACCTCGAATGGGAGCTGGGGCAGAAACAGTGGGTAAAGCTCAGCAAATAAAGAGCTTTGGCTGGCACTGACCTGCAGCTGGAGGTAAAATGAACAGGAGGAGGAGAGGTGCTGCTCAGCATTTGTGCACCATGAGAGCAGCATGTGACTACTGGCAGAAGGCAGAGAAGAGAAGGACCTACTGTCACAGAGGAGACAATGCTGCAAAGAGAGTACACTGGTGCAAGGTATGTGGCTCTTCGGGTGGGAGCCAAAATGCAGCATGGTGGGAGATCTGCAGCCTTTCGAGGCTTTGAACTGCAGTGTGGCATTGGGCGGGGCCCAGCACTAGTCTGGTGCCTCTGGGTATCTTTGCTGGATTCATCCAGGCCTGAATTTCATTTCTGTCAGCAGCAGGAAAGCACTTACAGGGTGGGGATTTGAAAGAAGGAGTGGAAGTTCCTTATTCTTTTTTTACATCTCCTCTGCATCTTTGCTGATGTAAAAAATGGAAGATCAACTTTCATGATCAAATGTGATTTCATTTTTCACTGCGTTGAGAATGGCAGAACGTTTTGCGTAGTTCTCATCTTGGCCTGGATGAAACACTAGAAAACTGGATGAGATCCAAGCAGTTCAGACACCAGGACTCAGAGGAACATTGCAAACGAGTGGGTGCTCATCTGTCGTGCGTTGGCAGGCTCCCTTGAGCTCAGTAGTACTCATCTGATTTATACCAGTCACAGAGGTGCCCTGCAAACCTTGAGTTATTTGTCTGCGCTGTCTTTGCCAAGTTTCCAAACCTGTTGACTTGAACTTTCAGTAGTTGCATTCCAAGTACTCTCACCCCACCCTTCCTGGCAATAGGTATCCACGTAGCTCCTTGTGATGGCTGTGGGAACTGCTGTTGTATATCCTGCTGCAGAACAGAGCACTGGTGTCTGTATCCTGCTGTCTTGCAGAGTCAAGGCTTGAGGCACTGTGCCACTGCTGCTGAGGTGAAGGGCAGTGAGCTGGATAGAAGTTGTTCAGGATCAGAGTGGTGGTCTCTCTAATCTGGGCTCTTGGCACTAATAATGGTTAGTACTAACTGCTGTAGAGAAAACTGCCCCTTTTTCTCCTATTATTTAATTATTCTGATATGAAACAACTCTTTTTTTCTCAGCAGTAAGAATATCTGTTCCTAAAAAAAAAGATGACTTTGCACTACTCATTCTGTAGCCCCCTAGACTTGTCTTTTTACAGCTCTCGAAGTTTTTCTGCTGTCTTTTTGTATATGTAGCCAATAGTGGGGGAATGGATAAAAAATGTTAAAGCCTTCTTCCAAATTCTCCTGAAGCCGATAGCGTATTGCCTTTTCCATTCCACCATTTGGTTTAGATCTGCCTCCTAAGCCACCTCTTCATTTAATGGTAATTAGCAGGACACCAGTATTCAGTATAGTTTTCGAAGTAGTATTCTCTGAGATGAAGATGAAAGTAATGAAAAATTAATGTTCAAGCCTCACAGTTCCCTGTCCATAAAACTTCTCTTACAATTTCATTTAATTTGGTTTAATTTACATTTACTATCTGATCTCTTGAAACTAACATTTGTCTGACAAATCTCTTTCCATTTGTATTACCAATGACCACAGTATCATAAAGGCAGGTATGCCAAATGCTTACTGTTTATCGGTAACTTAATTTATTGCTGTGGAGTGAATAACACAGGAATCTGCTGTTTCCTTTCTTCATCGAAAAGGAGCCATACTTGGGTGTAGTTTTGTATCGGCCATGGCTAATCTATTTGTAAACTCCAGAAAGGTGGTGAAAGGCTGTCTGTTCCCTGTCCTTGTGTTGTGTCAGCAGCAGCATTCATCCAGCTGTGCAGCTGTACTGGGGACCGGATCTGGCTGACTGCTGAGGATGCAACTACATGTGCTGACACAAAGCGTGGAGGACAGACAGGTGAGGCAGGGGAAAGGAAGATTTTTCCCTTGCAGTAGTATTTCAGAGTTCAACTAGAAGCTGACCATAAAATCACACCTTTACTGTAGCTGCATCTCTGCTCTTCCCGTTTAGGCCCCAGTTTGTTAGATGATTCCTTCAGCAAGTGAGAAGAAAAAAAGGAACATGTAGACATGCTTAATGTGTTTAGAAATGTGCAGGATAAGAAGACCCAATCCACTGGAACAATTAAAGTCTTTCCTGTAAATACTTGTGTGTTTTACAGTCCCAATTTACCAGAATGGCACTGCTGCAAATGGAAACTAAAAGACTGTTCTTGGCAGTTGTGTGCTTTGGATCTGTCACATACAGGGCTTTTCTGAAAAGCTAAGCAGAAGGAGTATTTCTAAGGAGGAGTTTAATTTGAAAATAGGCTGCTGGGTGAGCCTGAGAAAGATATAACAATCAAAAGTCTTCGATCGTGTTGTATCTCAAATATCTCATCCTTGCTGCATGGACCTTACACAAGATTCAACTGCTCTCCAGGCCTAAAAAGAAATCTTTTAGGTAAGAAATCTTTTAGGTAAGATTAGGTAAGTAAGATAATTTTACTGTTTCCTTACAGATTAAGCAGAAAAAAGAGAAAATATTGGAGAAAACTCTATTTGTGGCAATTAAACTGTGGATTTTCGAAATTGTTCTTGAGTGTGAGTTAACTGCCATGGGAACCTTGCTCTTCATATTCCTTGTGGCAAACTGTTGTGATAAGCCTCCACGTTGAACAGCTTGGGCTGCAAAAGAACTCCACGCAGCTCCTGGGGACTTTGTTTGGGGAGGGGTGACCCTGGCTGACTCCCCTCCCAGCTGCTGTTGCACGGGGGTGTTTCTTAACTATGCTATCCCAGAGGCCACTGGCATTGCTGCTAATGGGCAGCAATGGGTCTGTGCTGGAGCCAGATGGCATTGGCTCTGCCAGACATAGGGGAAGCTCCTGGCAGCTTCTCACAGAAGCCACCCCTGTAGCCGCCCCCCGCTGTCGAAACCTTGCTATGCAACCTCAATGCATCCTTAATCAGCACTGCATAAGAAATCACTCAGAGAATTCAGGTATTCAAATTTTTTTTACTAAAATGTCTCTGTGTATAAAACTGGTAGGAGGGAATAGGCATGGTGTGTATTTTGTCATCCTTTAAATTTTATTTTCATGGATAAATGACTAAAGAATGGGCTGTACAAATCCCCAATGAATACATGTGATAAGGGAAACATGCAAAAGAGCTCTGAAGTGTGAAATACAGGACATGAGAGTATTACTTCTTATGACGGAGGTTTTGTTTTCTAACATACATTTCTATGGTCAACAGTTAATGCATTGCTTCTCTTCCTTTTGTAATAGGCAATCATTAAAAATTTGACCAGCTATGACAGGGAAGACATCAATCAGTTCTCATTTGGCAAATGTTAAGCTCATTGTCAGGGCTACCAATACTTTGGCATACGTGAGGAAGGGTTGGGAAGGAATTTTTTATCCAATCTCTTATGTATGCTGCTCTGTACATGCTCTAGTATCATGGTCATCTCTCTAATATCATGTACATGTCATTCTGGTTTATGACAGAGCAAGCAAAAATGCACTACGGGCATAGAACAAAAGAGGCCAAAGTTTTCATCATTACTTAGCTCTTTTGAAAACTTGTTCTTTGCTCCATAAAGAAGTCTTGAAGAGCCTCTTGAAGAGCCTACAAGAGAACCCATCTCTTGTGCTGGTGAACTCTGGCCTTTCTATAGAGTGTCCTTTTAGGACAGAGGGCTCTAATTGATTATGGTCTGCATCTTGAATATGTACATAAGTATTCTGGAAAAATAAAAATCTATTTTGATATTGGTTTGAAATTTTATGTAAAATCATCATAGCGCAAAACAAAAGTAGCTGGGTGGCAGTACTACTGCTGAAACACATAAGCACGCTTTTATGGGAAGTAACCAAGGTCTTTCTGAGCTCTCATGAGAATTCAATAAGCAGTACACAGTAGCTGGCTAGAATCAGCTAATTAATGGGTTTATTCTATGCTGATTTCTTACTACTGAGTTTTTAAGGGAATAATGGAAGGCTCTTTCTCAAATTAAATATTCTGTGTCTCATTCACCCAAGTTACCTGTTATTCGTGGTTCTCTTTCTTGATCCAAGGATTGCCATCCCTGGGCTTCTCCACTGCAGCTCAGAGAGTCCTGGGACACCTGTGGTTTTCCTGCTTTGGGGACACCCAAATAAAAGTCGTGAGTAAAGAACAAATGTGTTCTTGCTGTTTAAGAAAGCTTCCTGAATATGCAAGATTTTCTTTCCAGTAAGTACAGAGTTATTTCATAATTGCTGTTCTGTTTTGCTCTGTTTGAGGTTATTCCTATCAAGAGTCATAGTGATTCTGTAGCTTGTAACACCACAAAAGTAAGTGTGGCCATGCATAATTCCTACCTAATTGTGTCTAGGCTATATCTCATTATGATTAATTAACATGCTTTTTAGGCAAGAAGGAAAATTTTTTATTTAGTAATACAGTAAGCAAACTACCAGCATACCAATGTTTAGTGAACCGTCGGTGGAAGTGGTCGTTTTCAGATTCAAATGATCATGCTAAGTAATTTTATTCAGAAGCAATCCTTTTATTCCTATCTTTCTTCATATAGCTGGACTCATGTTTATATGGTTTTCACTCTTCAAGCCAAGGCAACCATCCAGTTGTTCTCATTCAAACTGAAAGGGATTTTCTTTTAAGTCCATTGCAGTATTTGCTCATTCTAGGCTATTTAAATATCATTGCTAAACAAGCAAGAGAACACCTCTTCCTCTAGCTGGTTCTGAAAGCAGTACCGTACTATTGTATCCCAGGTTTGGCCTGGCTGCAAGGAGCAGAGATTGGAGTATCCAGGAGTCCCAGTGTCTCTGCAGTACAGTGACTAGCACCTCATTTGGGGCAGGGCTCAATTACGGCTTGTGGTAGATCCCTGTCCAAGAAGAGAGCAAGAATTATACGAGCTCTTTCTCTTTCATGGCTTCCAGACTGCACTCCTACCTCTCTGATTTCTGCTTCCCCAGCTCCTGACGCCTCATATATATCTGTGTCCCAGCTGAGACTCATTGGCAGAGGAAAGCAATCAGAGCTTGCCTTTCAGCTTTCCACATAGTTCCCAGGGGTCAATATGCCTTGAAGGCAAAAAATCTTTTGTGCTTATTGCCAATACAGGTATTTTCATCGTATTTATGGATACATCAACACTGAAAGTGCTGAGACACACAAGCTGGTGCAGCATGACAAAGTCTGGAACAAAGAATGGTGGGAAGGACAGCGGATATATCCATGCTTGCTTTCTAGAACACTGCTTAGTCTAAGGAACAGCATGTGTGCAAACACAGTCAAATGGCCTCTAGATCTGAGCTCTTATCTCTGCACATCATCGCATAGACTAACCATTCAATCTGCATCCTGGAGTCAGACTCTCAAGTCCTCAGTGAGGGAAAATTCTCATTGGAGTCTGGCATAAGAAACATATCATTTTGTTCAAAAACACTGAATATGCAGTAGCAGCTGTGAGTTGTCAAATCCAGCATAGGATTATACCCCACATCATATGCTTCAGCACTTTATACAGACTATGTTTAAATTAATTTTTAATTAGCTCATTATACAGATAGAAGATCTGCTCATCTCAAGTTTTATAACCACAACTTTGCCTGCAGGTCTCTCTATCAGACAGTTGGATGATGGCAGCACCCAACTTCAGCTGGAAGTGCTCAAACCCCGCAGCAATGAGACTAATATTAAAAGCCCTGATAGTATCAGGCACCACACTCCATTATATCATGACTGCATTTCCATCTTCAAGCTCAGTCTTCTTGTAAAGAGCTTGTGGAGGGCAGGGGCTCATGACAGCTGGAAAACCTACATGCCACAGAGAGACAAAGATATCTGACTGTGCATAATGGTGTTACCCATAACCTTGGCATAGGTTTTGATGATTAAGTGCAAAGTAAGCCCACCCAAAGTGATTCATATGCATTGTTGGTCTGGAGATCTCAAACCACAAATCTCCCTCTTCTGGCTGGAGAAGATTTTCTAGATGTACATGCCTGATGAAATGTGGTAGTGCCAGTTGCCCATAATAGTATTACCTGCTTTGGAAATACCTTCTCTCCTCTGTTCCAAATCTGTTCCCTATTGTGAGATACACTGCAGATGTACGTAGTTTGAAACGTGAATAGAAGTGGCTGAGAAAGTACTGACTTTACAGACTTGGAATTAGGGTACTTCTGAAGCCATTTGTTTAGGTTTGTACAGGAAATATGCTGCGCAGCGAGGGACAGGCCACAGATCACTTAAGATCCAAGTATTGTGCTTAACCAGATATCATCCTTATCTCCCTGGTATCTGCATGGTAACAGTTTCTTCATTAAATGTTTTTAGTCGCAGTAACATATTCTCCTTGGAGCTTTCAAACTGCCCCAGTGTAAAAAAGCTGACCACAGTTATAATGAGATTATTCAGAAAATTTGTTTTGTCTTTTGGTTTTTTTCCTTCCATTTGCTATCATAAATGCCCTCAGAGAAGTAATTTCCATGAGATCAGGAGCTGGACTTTTTATATGTTTCAGTATGACTTTTTAAGGATAGCTGCACGGCAGGAGATTGGCTTCACACTCATCAGACAGAAGCAAAGGCTGTCAGCTTGACACAAACTGTAAACTTGACTCAAAAATTCTTGTGAAAGTGTATGATTTGTTCTTTATGCTACAGCAAATCTATATGGAAGGATATTCAATCTCAATTTATTTTCTATGAAATCCTGTTCTTGGCCCATGTGGAACCATACTATACTTCAGTGATGAGAGGTGATCCAGCTGCAAAAACTCCTTAAGCTATTGTCCAGCCATTCACACCTCTGGAATTTCATAATAAATTGAATCAACTGAGTGCATGGGGGGGTTAGACAATGAATAGATCTGAATGAGTGGTGAAACCAATGACTCATCTCAGTCTCTAATTTCATTCCTGTACGGATTGTTTTCCTAGGAAGAACAGGGCAGGGAATGTGTGAGGATATATGTGCTGTTTATTTAGAGCTGTAGTAGAAAGTTCCTAGGTAGAAGTTCTGCTCTGAAGCAGAGACAGAGGGCAACTTGTTTGCTACAGGGCTATAATGAATTTATTTGCAATTTATTTATTTTAATGACATTTCTTGTCTTTTATATGTAACAAAAGAAGATAGTGTCTTTCTTCAAAGCTCATCTGTTTGAGATCCTTCATTGTTATTGATTTCCATTCAACTCCTTCCAGCTTCTCTATGAGTTAATGGCATTCAAGGGCCAAAGCCTAGTGATATATTTGCTGTAGTTTTATCAATGTTGTACTAAGCCTCATCTCTTCTCTAGTTCCTTATTGTGGTGAGCCCAAGGATGGAAAACTAAGCAGCACTGAAGAATTTCAATATCCTATTTCACTGCAAACTCACATTAAATTTGCTATTCTCTTTGAAGTCAGCAGAAAGGCCCTGACTGACATCAAATGACTATCTGGTTCTGTGTTTCTGACAACATTACTGCTTGTCTGGTGTAGCAGTCCCTGTGGCTGCTGAGAGTGAAAAGTAGCTGAGGCAGTTTCTCAGAGGCTGGGAATACTAAGAGCCCAGATAATTCACCCTCTAACTAGCCTGGCATCCCCTTCACCTGTTCTTTTCAACTTGTGCTGTTAGTGCCACTGCCACTGTGTCATGGGTCTGTGCTGAATTGTCAGTAAGGATACAAGTGAGGGCATGGAGGTAACTGTTGGGCATGAAAGGGGGAGTAAGCAAATATTTTGCTTGCCCAAGAGTGGGAATGTTCTCAATGAACCTGGCTATTTCCCTGAATATAGATGTTGCAGATGATTTTCTGTAAGAGACAGGCATCCTGCCTCCAAAAATAACTTGTGCCTGATCTTTCAAAACCCTTCGTAATGTACCTTGCCAGTTATATGTTGCTGAGCAGGAAGGTTGAGAGGATTATTTCAGCTGTGGCAATCAGTTTACACCTTGAACCACAGGATTGCATTACTTTTGGTATTTAATTTTGAAATATTTCCCCCAGATGTATGGTACCTTTGCATGTTTCCCGGATGAAGTTCATTTTGTTATTTCCTGCTCTTATTTCTAAGCTTTTTCAGGTCCTTTGTGTTATTTCTCTGTCTTCACTTGTGTTTGCAACACTTCCTAATTTAGCATCTTCTGCAAATTTAATTACTATATCAGCTTTTTATATCACCTGATTAGTGGTTTTAAAATATTACTGAATATCAGTTGAGTTTAACACAGTCTCTGCAAATTTCCCAAGGGGCAGTTCCCTCAAATCATTTGTTCTTGGGGGTTTATGCATGGTTAGTGTATATGACACTGTGGATGTACTTAAGACTACTCAACAGAAATTGCTGACGTCAATTAATGCTTTCTTTGCTCTGAAAGACTTCATCTACAGACATCTCAAAGGTGTGAAACAGCATAATTAGGGCATAGGGACATGGTTGTGCAATAGCACATGTGAGTTTTCTACAGGAAACATCTAGCAAAAGTGAATTTAAAGCTGTCACAAACATGCTTCATGTCATAGGTGAAAAAATAAAGACTACAATAGGGAAAGAAGATGCAGATAGTCCAAGCAAGCCTGGTAGTTCTTTTAAGGATCAGGACTAGTGAAAGCAGTGGTAAAGAAAGAGGTCCAAGGGCAGTGCTTTGTAGTGCTCTAAAATGGTGTTTGGAATTTGATTTATAAGTGGAAACAAGGGAGCTGAGAAAGAAAAGCATGAAAAGAGAAAAAAGACTTGAGATGGTCATTTCAAAAAAATGGAGTAAGAAAGCTGTGAGACCAAAAAAAAAAAGAGATGTGTTGATGTAGCTGAGGAAGCAGATGACTAATGTATGAACTCTGAGCAGTAGAATGAAGAAAAGGCTGAATTTTTAGTTTTTAGACCCAGTTTTATGCTACCATTTAAACAAATGTAGTTGAATATTTCAGGTGACTTTCCATTAAATGATTTACTAATGTATCATACATAGATTATTTGTTTTTTAAATTCAGCAGGTTTTAAGTGGCAGTTTAGTAAGAGTGTAACAAGTTCCTTATACAACCTCTTTGTTAGCGCTTCATGCAACCTCATGGTTCTTGGAGATTATTTTTTCCTGTGCCTGTTTGACTTCGGTGGAGATTCCTTACTGGGCTGTCACATCTCTTTGATCTGCTTGCTCTTCTTTACCTTTTGTGATTGCCCATGTGTTTAATACAGAAGAAAGAACATAATTAGATACTTTGTTTACTGTGTTTCTTTTTACACAAGTTGTCTCTTACATTTGAAGAGAAATTTTTTATTTAGTGATTTTTATAGTGTTATTGAATATCTGTATCTCCACTATAGTGAATCGTATTTTTCAGTTACTGCCACTTTCTATTTTAGATACTTTATTTGGCCTAATTGTGAACCAGGTGCTAGGTGCTGAGCAAAAACAAAGAAAGTGTGGGCTTTTTCCCAGTGAATTTGCAGCTTATTGATGGTTGTTGTGCTGTTCTGGTGTTTGGGACCAATAACATTGTATTTTAAGTACTGTCAATGTTCTAAAACAGTCTTCACCACACGGGAGATTTTAATAAATATGCTTTGGCAGAGTGAAACTGGAGAGGTTAGTTGGGTTTCCTGATTGTGCTTTTTTTTTTTAACCAAAATGTAGTTTACAAGACCACAGAAAAGTGACGGTCAGATAGGATTTTAACCAGAAATGGTGCTGTTTGTACAAAAGCTTGTCATGAAGCCCAAAGCTTTTTGTGGGAGATATGCAGGATTTACATAATCAAACTTCAGGAATCTAGCCTGCATGTGTGAGCTAGGTCCAGGCTCCTCATACACTTAATTGAGAGAGGTAAGCACCCACTTCTTCATTGTGCTTTTAAGTTCTCCTTTCACATAAAACCTCCTGGCCAAGGGACCTCTAGGAAGAGGGTAGCACTCTCCCATTGTGCACCACACTGCTGTTTCCAAGCAGGGGTCTGCACAGGCAGAGTGTCAGTAGTGAACAGTTATGTGGGTTTTTTAAAGAGTTATAACACTAAATCTAGGACAACTGTCCACCTCTGAAATCACAGCTATGCTTAGGAATCAGTGTTATTGTGAGGGGACAGCTGGCAAAGGAGATCAGCTGGTCTTTTACACAGAAGAGAGTCTGCACTGAAGAGGGTCAGATCAGGAGCTCGTCTGTAAAGGAAAGCCCTGCCCTCACCAGGCTATACTCCAGTGGAAAAAAAAAAGAAAAAAAGGCTCCGTGCACTTCTCTGGTAACCTCACTTATTAGGCAATTTTAATATAGCTGTAATAAGCTCCCTTCGAGCCAGACCTTGGGTAAGGCCTTAGAAATGCTCAGCTGCCATGTGGCTTGTAACAAATATCACGAAGTATTGATTTATTCCATAACCACTCCCTGCCATGTGTTATGTAAATAACGATGTTTGATAGAGTGTGTGGTTCCCCGTGCTGTAATGCAGAGGTCTTGGGAAGGTCTTGAGTCAAAAGATGAAAGGCCAACTGTCTCCAGTTGTCCTTAGGATGTGTGCATGACACTGCAGCTGCATACACACGCACCAAGCCCTTCCCTTTTGAGTGCATTTAATAATTATGATTTTAATATTGTATCTGGTTCTGATCTGGCTGGATATAATCTTCTAATTACACAGCTTTCAATTTTCTCAAATTGTCTCTATCTTTAACACTGTTAGTAATTCTCTACTGGTAAAACTAATTCACAGTGCTTTCATTGCATATGCTTATATCTCTACAGATTTAAGCTAGAAAAAAAACATGCAGTCTGAAAATACCACTAATTGTACTTCATCTTGTAGGTTGGGTTGCAGAGCAGCCTCACTCTGTTTTCCCACAGCCAAGAGAAGGCCTCAAGGCCAAAATGTCACCTCAGATTTCTTTTGATCTCAACTTATATTTTATTAACCCTTTTAACTTCACTGAGGGTGTGCAAGGAAACATGTATATTCCCTTTCATATAAACCCAGCATTGTCCTTACATCTTGCGTGCAAATGTATGGACAGTTTTTCATACAAAGGATTATTTAGATGTAATCTATATGCCTTGCGAGTTACAGATAAGAAGGGGCGGGCAGCATTTATTCTACAATGTTTATGATTTATTTCCCTTTTATTTTCTCTCTTTAACTCCATCCAAAATATTTCTGAGAGTCTTAGTGAAATATAATACTAGAAGCCTTTAATGGCATCTTTTCATCTCACAATTGCAGAGTGCTTTTCAGGGCTTAATTAAATTTTACAGCGTGCCGTTCAGGTGAATGCAATTTGAATGCATCCATTCCTGTTTGTGAGGAAACTGAGGCAGGGAGTGGTGATTAGCTCAAGGCTGTGAGCCAAATAAAATATCAGAGTAAGAATTATGGCCCGAGATTCGGTTAAGAGATTTGATAATTTCAGCAAAATTTGGTTCTTAAAAATTTCATCAAACAGACAACACAAATGATGGCTGCCTGAATGGCAGAGGAGCCAAAGAGCTTCTCTAGACTCTTCCTTTCCTTAGCCTTTGTGATAACAAGAGCTTTATGCCTAGTTATCTCAGTCCAGTTTTGGCCTCACCAACCTTCGGCACACCAGATGCTTGCTCAGTCCTCCAACATGATCAGGAGAAAAGGAGTGAGTGGTTACACTCTACCTCTACCATCCTCTCAGCAAATGGTTCAGGCCTTTCTCCCCTTTCCACTGAGAGGCCTGTTAGGTTGGGATCTGAATGCATCCACCCACTCCTACAGCCATGGTCTTCTACAAGAGAAACTCCAATGTTAGTTGTGAAAGGCCTGAATCTCCTTGCCTGGTGGTCAAGGGCGAACTTTTCATCCATCTCCTCACCGGAAGGTATGAAAAGCAGCCTGTCCTCTTCTGTGGGAAAGCAGGTAGAAGGGGAGGAAGCTGCAGGGACAAAAGTGTTCCTTTACTCTGCACATGTATCTTATAAAAATCCTCTATAGACTCTGTCATCGGCAATTACTATCCAAATATAGTTACTGATGATGCTGTAGGATAGGCCGTAAAGCATCATATTGGAACGGGTTAGGACAGTGGGAAGAAATACTTTCTGGGCCCTCAGTATTCATAGGTCAGAAATCATACTTGCTTTGGTCAGAGACTGACCACGAGGGGATAGGAGCACCATGAGTGTCACTCCCCCACTGTGAGTTACTATCTACAGAGGAGATGGCATTATCCAGCCTGTCTGGCAGGCCTAGAACTCATATATGCAGCAATTTAAAAAGTAGGGTGTGGCAATTTCTTTGAAGGTGTGTGAAACAAGACTGAAATCAAGCACACGAGAGATCCCACAGATACAGTACACAGGCTGAGAGCACCCTTTCCTTGGTACCAGCTATCATGGTGAGAAAAGGTCCTCTGGCTGTGAGACAGGTTCAAAACAAACAGGTTGGTATTTTTAATGAGCTAAAGAATCAGTCTTTGGGAAATTAATTCTCTCAGTAGAGAAACCAAAGATTGAATGATGTCCATCTGTCACCAGATACCAGTCTCAGATCCAGAGGAAAGAGAGGACACTTCTAGTCCTTCGCTGCCTGGCTCTGCTGGAGCCTCAGCCCACAGTGGGCAAGTACTACCACATCTGGGCTTTCCAAAGCCTGAGCAGGACATAGCAACCACAATGTCTGACTCCACATCCTTCACACAGGGTATGCAATGTGTACACAGTATGTTTCCAGTGTGCTGTGACAGTGAGTAGCCACTAAGCAGGTGTAATGAAGGCAAAGAGAAGTTTTCTGTTTCCATTGTTATCAGCCCAGTGTCTTAAAAATACTTACCTGGAAGTGAAATGGCTCCTCACTGTTCTGCAGAGTCCAATCTTACATTGCTGTATTATGAAAAAGGCACTGCATGGTTTGTCTTTTTAACAGAATAGTATGATCAGAGTAAAAATGAGGTCAGGCTGAACAGGTTTTGCTACTTACTGTTGATCATCTTTCTAATAACTTTCTTTTCTCCTTCATGCTGACGTCTTCTAATAGTGAAGTCAACAGCTGTGGCTACGTGCACAGGACATACTTTGACAGCAGCAGCACTCAGCTGACAGACTCTGGAATATATCATTTCAGTAGCATCATCTGGGTCTATAGCTGGCTCTTCTATAACTGTATTGAAGGTTGAAGGCCTTGCGTGTTGTTCTTCTTTTTATCTTCTTTCCACTACGCAAGCACTGCACAGGGATCTTAAAATGTGTGTAGGAAAATGGACCTTGGGGACAGACTTTACTTCAGGGGTAGAAACACAGCTTTTTTTAATTTATAAGTGCTTGGTTGTGTGTAAATCTGTTTCACTAACTGAACTTCACATCAAAGTATTTGAGCTGTGCTGTACTTGATGAGAGCAAGAGTGCATGTTTGTCATTGCATAAGGGAAACAGAAATTCCTTTGGAAACAGGGAGACAGAGACCTGAACTCAACACACCTTAGAGGATTTGCTGCTAATTCAGTGACAGAAAGCTTTGGGTTTTTTACATTATTGACATTCCTCCAGATGCAAACCTCTGCAACAAATGCCATTTTGAACCTCATTTATGATTGAGGCTATTTCCCAAGGGTGCTTAGACTCCTTTGAAACCTCTCTGTGGGATTGAATTAGTGACTTAGGAGACCAGGCCACCAGGATGGAGTGCAGAAAGTGCCCAGAAGCCTAATTCGCCTCTCACAGAGCACAGACACTCCCATTGACCCCACTGCTTGAATGCCTCTGCTGTCAGAAGAGAGCCATGGCAAGAAGTCAGTCATGTATATCAGAAGGAATTTCTGCTGATCCCACACTTGGGAGAGCAAGAGAAATTCCCTGTGAGTGGGGAGAGTGTCCTCAAGATCAGGATGCATCCCTGCCCTTCAGTGAGAATGATTACAAGGGGTTGTTAAAAGTGTTTAGTTTTCAGGAAGATTAGCTACACCTTTCATTTGTCCTTTGAAGATTATTTTTGCTCTGTAAAGGTTTTTAAAAAATGGCAAGCCAGTACAGGCACATACAAAAGAAAAAAAAAAAGGAAACACAAGGTTATGGGAAGAAGCTGAGATTCTATCTGTTTTATTGAATGATCCTGGAATACAGTAACAAGGGGACAGTTGTGTGCTTAATCATCTCACTCTTACAAGTGGAAACGATGCTTGACAACAGAATGTACTGATATGAATGTAAGAGTTGGGGAAAGGAAAAAAAGCTAAGGAACAAAATAAGCATAATATGTAAACAAAATTCTGCTAGGAGTATTTGTAGTGACAGCTGCTTTGGTAGATAGGGCAAAAAATATATTCCTTTCTCCTAAAGGGAAATAGGTGGAAGTCCATCAAATAAACTTTGTCCTGGCATATTTTATTTTTGCATGGAGGAAAAGGAAAAGATCGTTTTTGATGTCAGAATTTTTTTTCTGCTGTTTTTTCCCCTCTCTGCCATACCAGAAAAAAAGATCAGGGAAGATAAGCCAGGCAAAAGAAAAAAAAAAAAGGAGGGGGGGAAGGGGAAAAAAAAAGGTTACTCTGAGTATCAGAGAGGGGGCTAATTGTCAAGGTTATATCTCCACAGATGATTGATGTGAGGCTGGGTTTTTCTGTCAGCCTGTCACAAAGCAGGAATGTTTAATGTTCTCATTATTGGTTACGCTGTTGTGTATATTTCTCTGTCAGCACTGCGGACCCATCTGAACTGCCAAGGCACTTCAAAGCCCTGCAGGTCATTTATCATCCTCCTGACGCTGCGAATGTTCAGCCTCAGCTGAGTGCCAGGGATTTGTTATGACTTGAGAGCCAGCTGACAGACAGGTCTGCTGCAAAAAGGATTCCTTTTTGTCACACTGCGAAAACATCAATGTTCCTATAATGGCCTACAACTGTCAAAGGGGACTGCCACCTGACAGTTGTGTGGTCTCACTAATTTGCAGCCCGGTGACTTGTTTCCTTGAGTTTAGATTCAGTTACGGTGTCACATGCAAACAGGTCACCATCTGTCGTCCTGTGCCAGGGGGCACATGGTAGGGGGTGGAGAGGGAGAGAGAGGGAGAGAGAGAAGGAGGAAACGATGAAGTGGCAAACTGGGGGTGGGGGAGAGGCAAGGGGAAAATAAAAACAGCCATGCAAATCAAAGCTGCATCTTTATTTTAGATTCCTGATTTCTGAGTGTTTCTAGCCCACCACAATGTGAATCTCTGAAAGTTGTGTTGAAAATTGAGGCAGGGAAAGAAAGGACCTTGCAAAGAGCCAGAGCTGGGGG
>VZRS01007530.1:96685-176810 GCA_013398055.1 Ifrita kowaldi
TGGGGAGAGAGAGAGAGAGAAATATCAGGGCTTTGTTTCCTTTCCCAGGCCATGACATGATTAATCGTTTTCTTCTGATCTAATTTTGGAACATGAAAAACAGCACATTTGTCTTGAAGAAAAATGATGTGCCGTACTGCGCAGATGGAAATTTCGAGCAATGAAAAAGATTAAAGTGAAATTCCACTCCTTAGACCTAATCATGAGTTGTAGATTATTCTGTCGTTCTAACCAGATGGTAGGCTTGATTCCACAACCCCCTTCTTATATTAATGAATACTAGACTGTTATATTTGACTTAGGTAAGTGAAATGTCTATCAAGCCTAATGGACTGCCAGCCAGCATAACACATGTTGTACCACTGAGGGTCCTTGCTGCATTTTTCATGTTTTATACTAATGTAGAACATTTTGTTTCCTACTGTTTTCCATCATTGTCACTGTTTGCTAAATATTTTCACATGTAGGGGGAAAAAAAAGTAAAAAACTTGTGTCCAGAGCTAATTTCCTCACGTTGGTCACAGCTATAATTCTACAAGTAAAACAGTCACCCGAAGCAACGCATACAAGAACTCAATAGTAACTTGATTAAGCTCCCAGTCAACAAGACTGCACTAGGCTGTATGTTAACAAACCTAATTATAGGCAGCATGGTGATAAATTGTGCAGGGTACATGTAGCACATCTCTGAGGTCATGTCTAGAAAAGAAGTTTTGCCCCAGGGGACAGAGATGGGGTGTCATTTCTAAATAAAGTAAATGCAGGTTCACTGATGTTTCCCATTGGGTTGCCTTCCGCTTTCTGACAAATGTTTTTCTAGCAAGGGTGTCCCAAGAGATCCTTGCGAGAACGGAAGAGTGGAGGAGGAGAGGAATGAGAGGCTGGGGGATTCTCTTTAACCTTTCCAAGTGTGCAGTCCTGTGACTGCCATGTAGCTTCTACCATGCTTGGACTTGTCAGAGCCATGGGTACTGCTAATCGTATGTTGGGAAGGGTGCCACCACTTGTGCTTACAAACCATGCTACCATTTTCAGCATGCAGCTGAACAAAATGGCACTTGTCACATATTCTGGATGTGAGAGTGGGATGGAATCTCTTCCTTGTAAGGTTAAAAATCTCTGTTTTCTCCTGTCAAAAAACCCAACAGTTGGGCCTTTGTGCCTGAGTGCCGCCCCTGGTTCTGTTGGGGAGCATGATCCCAGGTAGAGGAAGCGTGCGTGCACAGTGCTAATTTTAGACATTGAAAGAATCAACAGGATGCATGGATCAAGTTACTCTGCCTAGGAGAGAACAAGTCCAGAAACTTGAGTAAGCAGTCAAGAGTTGTCCAAATCTGGACTTACTAAAGTATGATAGATACGCTAAAGTTAATTTGCAGTTATAATAAAAAGTTCATTTAGGCTGAACAAAGAAAAGAAAAGCATCAAAGTACACCTCTTAACTGAGAAACTAGGAAATCTACATGTGGAGTCTTTTAAATAATGGAATTAATTTAAAGCTTACATCATTGCTTTAGTGATTTTATTCTCAGTATTTTAAAACAGTTTCTTCAGAGTCCTGAACTCTGACAGACGTGCCTTTCTCAGTGAAGTTACCATTGATTTTAAGTGCTGAATAAGGACTCTTAGACTGTGCCATAGAATAAATTCCAAATGGCCCTCCAGTGTGAGTACCCTGCACTTGGGACCCTCATTGTTGATGATTTTCCCTTTTTCTCACACACATAACATTTTTTGAAAGAATGAAGTGAGGAAGGCCTAAGCAGAATGCTCATTGTGTCTTACCCACACTCAAAGCAAACAAATTGGAAGTCTGAAAATAGTATGTCACAAAACACTTTTCTTTGTAATTAATTTTAATTATTATTTTTTATCTGTACATATTGGCTCTATCTGAGAACATAAGCTAAAATACCAATATGCTTTCACCACATTTCTTTTATGGTTGGATTTAGATTCTGTCTTACCTCTCCCTAAAGCTCGCTCTCACAGGATAAAAAATTTTCATTGATGAGAATTCCCATGCAAAATATTGCATGGCAGATTTTTTTCAATTAATTTAGAACAAAACTCTTACTTAGTCCTTTATACTGCTCTCAGTAAATGCAGGGTAAGTTACCCCTTTAAAATGATCTGTACAGATTACCAGCCTGTGTAGTTCCTAACCTCTGGGGAAAACTGGCTTTTTGCAGTGCTGCTTCTCTTCTGTGCAGGGCATGTGGAGCTGACTTGGCAGTGAGGAGAAAGTAATTTGTTCCTGACAAGGGCCAGTTGCAGACTATTTCTTCACTGGAAGAAAGTGACAATCAAGCAGGAAATTGTGACTGTAGTTCCTTATTTGAACTGATCCTTCTTAGGAGCTGGTAGACATATCTTAACTTAGCCTTTAGCTTGTTTTCCTCAGTCTCACAGCTTTGCTTTCTGTGAAATGTCAAGGACCTCAAATTCCTGCAGTGTTTACAGTTTGGCCTGTGGAATTTGCAGCCTGCTCAGAGTGTTGCAGATTTACAATTATATTGTGAAGGTAACACAGGAGAGGCAGGCATTCCTCTTCCTGGTAGCATTTCCCAGAAATGGCTGCAGTTTGGGGAGAGGACTTTGACCTACTGAGGAAGAGAGTAGCACATCTAGAAGGGAGAGTAAGCTGTCTGTTACTGTTGAATCCTTATGAACTTGTTTGTAAGTGTGGGGACAGATGGATGGATGGAAGGCTATGTTATAGCTATAGGTAAGCCTCAGAAAGCATTTGTCTTCCTGAAAGAGTGTATTACAGCCTTTCTGGTCTGCAATGGGTTCTCACCCTGCTGTAGCTTTGATTGATGGCAAGTGATGGCAGCAGGAAATAAAGGTCCACTCTTTGTGCTCAGGAACACTGCCTAGGAGGGCAGGACCCTGACTGGAGAGAACATCTCTTTAGGTTTGGAAGCAGGTTGCCTACAGCAGGGTCAGCAAGATGTTTGCCAGTGGCTGTGTGTCCAAACTCTGCATAAGTGCTCAGAGCTGGGGTGCTTGTACCCATGGATCAATCAATTTGCCCACAGAGGGCTGACAGCCCTGAAACAACCTGATGTCAGGTTTCTGCAAATATGAATCCATGGCTCTTAGCATTTCTTATGGGATATCACTTCCTCCTGTGGCAGATGCCTTTCTAATATTCTAGACCAACCAAAGATGGATTTGCACACTACCACCACACACCCTACCTTTCATTGCCTGTTGCCTGTTTTACTTCAGAGAAAATTACTCTATTCATCTTTCTGACAAGAGCCTCAGATCATCAGATGCCAAAGCCATTCCCCCCTAGGCGAAGTGTCTCCCTCTGGTGGGCCTGGGGGCAAGGGAGGAAGGAACAAGCTCTTTCTCATCTGAACTGCAAAGACATCACTTAGAATAGTTGTCATGTGAGAGGTGACAAGTCTCTTTTTTTCCCTCTACTGTTTATTTCCATTTTACATGTATTCCCAATGTCCTGTTCTCCATGCACTCTTCTTGCTTTTGTACCCTGTAACTTTCAGCAGTTTGTTTCTTTTCTTTCAGATGTGCTCAAGACACAGCAGAAGTTGATACAATCTAATACAAACTTCCCTGTTTGCTCTATCATAAAATGTAGTGCCTGGTGTGTTCATTCCCCTCCTGTCATCAAGTGCCAGCTTCAGCAGGACTTAGTACTCCAGGTTCTTCCTGCTGTCATTTTCACTTCTCCCCAAGGACTAAACATTTAAAACCCGAGAAATGCTAACTGAGATGCTAAGTAACACTTGAACCACGCTGATCTTGGGTAAACAATTCCCAGAGTGTTACCATTCCTGATGTTGAAAGAGCAGATCAGTGAAAGAAAAGAATGTGCATACAAATTCTCAATAATCAGGCAGCCAGCTAATTTCTAAATATTGAAAGATTCCCTTAGAAGACACCAATTTCTTCTATGTTTAAAATGACACACAGGCTACAGAGCCTACCATTTACCCATTTAAGACTTTTACCCAATTTTTAATAGGAGTTAATGGTTTAAGGCTCAATTTAGAGAGAGAATACTGGGTACCTTTTTTTTTTTGGTCTATTTCTTATGTAAATATTTATATATTTAAACTTTTCTTCATCATTAAACTGATTTGTGTAGTCTACACAGCAGACAAGTAAGAGGAAAGACTGCCCATCACCCTTTGAGCAGAATATTTTTTTGCCCCAGATACATGCCTATATGGTAGGTCATATCAGGTGCTGAAGAAACACCTAATCTTTTGTTGGCCAGATGACAGCCTTCCAGCATAAGAGTGGTATTGTATGAGAGCTTCGGTGAATCGATGCCACGTATATTCCACAGGGTCCCTCGTGGACACGCTCAGGCGGCACTCTCCTAGCACCTACGCGGGCACACGGTGTCACCTTCGCAGGTAGTCGCGAACAGCCACTCACACACACAGTCTATGCAGGAACCGGAGATGAAGAGGCGAGGGGCGTTCTCTGCATGCACTTCCGAGGCGTTTAATGGCAACACACCCAAAGGGAAACAGATGCAAGAAGAACCCCGAACCGAAAGCCTGCGCTGGCTTTATTCCAAGAGCTCCCAAAGGTGGGCAGAGCATCCAAAACCAGTGGTTGGAGGGCTAGGGGGCAGAGGCGAGATTGAGTGACATAACAGGGGCCAATGGGAAAAGGGATGGGAGGGGCGAGAACGCCAGTGACCAGCAGAATCTAGACAAAGGGAGAACTTTCTGGCACAGTGTTGTAGGGAGAGACCACTTTTAGGGTAACTTGGGGGATGTAAAGTGGACTTAGCCACCTCAACAGAGCAGGTATATATTTTTATTAAAAGGTAAAGCAGCAACATTTCTTGCTTAAACAGGGCTTTAGCCTCCCATCTCCTTCCAAAGTATAGGCTGGGTTGTATGAGGCCCTGACTGGCCTTAAGAGCTCTGGTAAGGCTCACCTGAGGTCCTCTCCCACAGCACTTGCCTGCAGGTCCAGGCCGACTCAGCCTTGGGCGGTGAGCTGTCCCCTAAGCCAAGTTATAGGTGTTCCAGTGCCATCCAGCCATTGCTCTGGCTTGCTGACTGGCTTTCTGGGGTGGACTCCAGTCCTTCTCTGCAAGGTAACTTTGTCTCCTGTCCTGTATCTCATGTGTGCCCTAGACCTGTGTCACAAACCCGTTTTCAGCCTCTTCTCTTGATTGTGCCTCCTGGGAGGGTGCTGCCATTGCCTCTTTATCTCACCTAGTCTGGCACTGTCAATGGACCCCATTGCAACCACCAGCCTGGTCCTCTTCAGGCAATGTGGGGTTTCACACAAGTTACCCTCATTTCCCAGCTTCTTGACTCCTTGGAGAAGCCCTTCTCTTTCTGCTCCCTGATGAGTGGCCCCATTTAGGATTCATGTGTGCAGTGCAGCAGAAGAGCTCCCAGGCAACCTGCCTTTAGTCAAAGTCTGTCCTTTTCATGGCCCTGTTCCATGTTCCTTGCTCAAGAAAAGCAGTGTCTGCTTGAACATCTCACTGTTACACATGGTACCATGAGCAGTAGGTTTTCAAGGGGCTGGAGAAGAAGTCTGTTCCTGATTCTACTTGGTTTTCCAACTGTATGAGGAGTTGCTGCTTCAATATGGAATCTTTTTGTTTTCAGTAGACACAGAACTCTTTATCTTGCTGTGTGGCTTTGTGCAGATTCAAAATGGCTTCCTGTCCCCATTTGTTAGTGGAAGGGATAGACTTTCCCTGGTGCAGTGCCAAATTTATATAGAATTTGAAATGTTCTTCTAGACGAGATGCTGTGTTCTGTAATGCTCAAGGAGCGCATAATATCTTTGGGGATATATATAAATACACTGGTATATGAAGAAAAACCCCACAGGATTTTTAAATGAAACAGTTGAACATCTAGCCTGGATCCTAGTTTCTGTTGTTTTCTAGAAGAATACACTCACAGTAAATTCATACCAAACTTCTCAGAAATTTTGATAGAAGAGTACTTGAAGAAAAGCTTCAGCATTATTGCTGACTAGCTAACATAAGCTGAAAACAGTAGATGACTGTGGTGAAATACTCATGTTTCCTTAGTCCTGCTTCTTCCTCTTTCTGGGGTGTTGGTTCTGAGAGCACATATAAGCCAATGGTTTTACCACATTGTTAAAATTAATCTCCAGATCAGTGTAAAATTAATTGCAGAATTCTACTTTTGTGGAGAATAGTAGACACTGGAAATAAGGAAATCTTCTCTACCTCTATCCTATAACATGAATGTTTATAAACTCTAACCCAGGTTGGTGTCAGGGCAAGGAAATATAGGTCAAAACTGTGATTTATCTGATCAACTACAGAATTTAAATACTAAGTTCTTATTAATCTAAATGTGAATTAGTTAGCTAAATCCCCACATCTTTCAAAAATATGTGTTCTACTACTCATTTTATCATTTGTATATAGTGACAGATTTTGTAAAACTACTTTCATAAATGAACAAAACCCCAAATGTATATTACTAAAAACTTAGAAGACAAACTGATTCGATTTCCTGTGGTAGAATTACTTTATCAAACAAAACACAGGTTTTGAAATGCAACACCCTAAAAGAAATACAGTTGGCTGAAAATTCCCATAATGAGAAATCCATGAGCCTAAATATTTGGTGTTCCTGATTTGCTCACTTCCTCAGGTTAATGTTTCTTCAACATGTTTCCAGTTCTTCTTTTTTTCAGCTGAATTGCTTGTTGTACTTTCAAAGGTGATGATTTGCAAATGATGATTTCCATCCTACTGTATTCTGTGTATGGCAGAATGTCCATCAAGTTGCCTCTAGGTGACATTAGTAGTGCAATCATTCAAAATGCAGCCTGACAGCATTTCAATCAATTCAGTTTTCAACACTAGACATCAAATATACATTGCAAACCCAGCACCTGCTGTACTTGTAGTGTGACATCAAATAGGTTAGCCTCGGGTCCTAAGACAGCGGCTGTCTCTTGAACTGCTGCATTAAGGAGTGACTTTGGCAATGATACTCTTGGAGATTAACACTCTACCAAAACTGGCTCTCGACCTACAATACAGTATAATCCCTTTACTCCTTGTGTTTCTCTCTCAGCACAGCCCACAGGAGCTCTGTGTCTACTAGATGAGTCAGCCACAGAGCCCAGCTCTTAACCTCATCCTGTAGAGCTTCGTGTTTACAGCAAAGGTGTGAGCAGAATGGCAGCCACGCATTTGTAAAAGCTTGTCCCAGGTCTGAGGTCCTTGGGGTAGCTTCCTCCTTTTTGCAACAACTGCATTGCAATACCCCCTGAGGCACCTTGAGGTGGCAAATTTTGCAACTCTTCATGAGGTCTTGGTGATTGTATCAAGACCTGCTCCTTTAAAAGAGCAGGGGAAGCACATAGGATAATATCCAGCTCTTGTCACACTGCTCTTGAGATGAAGAGGCCTGGCTACTGCCATCCCAGGACTTCGTCTTTTGCTTGGAATCAAAAACAGATTAGTTAGTGGTGTCCTTGAAAGTTCTCACTATATTTCTGTGCTTTGGGCTGAGGTGAGCTCTATTCCTTGACCCACAACAACCTATTCTGTGAGTACTGAATCTTCTGAGTCAGATTCCCTTTAATTGAGAGGACAACTAGCTATCGTCAAACATCATGGAGGTGCCTGACAAAGCAGACACAGTGCCCAGGATTTCAAGTTCAGAGAAATAAAAAAGGCATGCCAGCACTCATAAACCTTAGAAGGACAGCATGAATCCCCTTCTTTTTGTTGTGTTTGTTAACCAGGCTTTGGTGCTGATGGCATAAATGAGGAAGATGAGCAGCTGGGAGATGAATCAGATAAAACAGTACTGTAAAGGCATTGCCAGCTGGTCATAATAGTGGCATGGGCAAGGGCATGCAGGCCCCTGTGTGACTCAGGCACAGTTTGGGCTTTCTGAGGTGACCCTTGGAGACAGGAGTGGAGATCCACATGTGACAGGTTTAGAAAGAGAGAGTTTTGATGTGGCCTATTTACCTTGTGCGTCACCACCATCCCTACTAGTGCTGTAATAGATGTGATCTTTTGTGCCTAGAGGGACAACACCTGGTCCAGTCCTGATTCAGTTCCAGGTGCTAGGCAGAACGGTGCTGATCACATAATCACCTCAATCCTAGAGCCAGGGATTGCAGGTATGCATTTCCTATGCAGGGCATCTCCCTCTCAGTGTGCACAGTGAAAAGGTGACCAGCTGGCCTCAACATTAGTTCTGAGCCCACAGTGGGCAGGAGATTTGTGTCCCCTCGCCCTGCAGGAACCAGCTGCAGTCACATTCCTGGAGCTCCACAGAGGGCACTGCCCTGCTTATTGCTGCCACTCTTGCTGAGAGATGCTTCACATCAGGAATGTAAGTGCTGCAGGAGATTCACATCCCAAGTGGCACAAAAGAGGTTAATGTAGTACCCAATAACCTTCACAGATGAATCAAACAATTGAGTTGAAAAAGCTGTCATAAATATTTGCATCCCTAGCAAAGTTAATGAAGGAAGAGGAATGCTGTCTTAGAAGATGAAGCAGTATATGGACAGAATTCAGAAAGGTAGGAAATTGAGTAGGGGTGGGAGAGATTATTCAGAGCTACTAACTCAGTATGGAGGGATGGTTTTCTTGTTGAGGAGTGACTGCATCTCTTCCCAGTGGAAATGTTTGGCTCTGGAGGTAGACAGACTGGATGCTGGTAAATCCCAGGTTAAGTCAAGGTCCTCCCTGCAGGCCTGCTCATTCTGCTGTTTGGGACGTTCAGCTGGCTGGTGCAGTTTCATCCTGCAGGCTCACAGATGGTAAAAGGACTCACAAGCCAGACTGAGTGCTTGCTGGGGACACAGATGTGCTCTGAAGATTGCTTTGGTATTTATGTGAAACAACTGCTTTTTATTAAGTGTTGAAACTAATAATAAACAATTATAAATTATTTTTGTGTATTAAATTACAACACAAGTATTTCTTAGGAAAGTGAACAAACATATAAAGCTACATTACTTTCTAAATGAATTCATTAGTGTTTATTACAATTACAATCAATTATTAAGCATTATGATGACATGCTTGGAGACTGGATTTTTTTTTTTGCTATTATTAATAATTTTAATTACCAACTTTAAGTACTGGTTATTTCCCACACACATCCCAGGGCACTAATTTTTATACATCTTCTAAAATACACAGTGTTGTTGGTTTGGGTAGCTTTGCAGTACACCATAAATTGCTGAAAATAATTTCCTAGTTGTTAAGTTGAAATAGAAGCTCTGGATGTCTGTCAATCAGTTATGACCTAGCTTGGGAGAGCTGGTTTATCTTGTGCAATAGGAAATTTATTTCTCCAAAGTTTTATGCATTGTATTCAAAATGCCAAGAGGCCAGGTTTGCGCATGTAACCGATTTTTATGTCCTTCATGCCATCAAACAAGAGTTTGTATGCTCAAAATCTTGCTGCCCCTGTACCTAATTTGTCTAACAAGACATAGTGTCTAGAACAGGTTGCTCAGAGAAGTTGGGATGTCCCATCCCTGGAAGTGTTCAAGACCAGGTTGGATGGGGCTCTGAGCTGCCTGGTCTAGTGGAAGGTGTCCCTCTCCAGAGTAGAGGAGTTAGAACTAGAAGACCTTAAATGTCACTTTCAACCCAAACTGTTGTATGATTATTGCCTCAAGAGTGTCTGGAGATTGTGATGGTCTCACTGTTGGACCTGTAAGTATTTCTAATGCTAACCTGGTTGGCCCTACTACACTCTTACAGATGTCCAATAATTAGACTTATTACATAGTATTCAGACAGTCTATTTTCAGGCATCTTAATTTGTTAAACAGATGCATAACCCAAATGTAATTTTTTGACTTGTCATCGCAGGTCTTCACATCCTCAAATCTGTTCTCTAGTTCTTTTCCCTCGAGCCTCCTCTAGCACCTCTACCAATTGATCTCTCAGGTTGTTACTTCTGACTCCTTAGCTACCTGGCTGATGTGTTGTGCTTGGGACATACAAACTCTAACAAAGATATAAGCATTTTCACTTCTCAGTTGCCACACTTAACTTCGCATACAGTATCTCAGTCAAAATGGGGATGCCTGCACAGCTGTACCCCTGGCCCCACCCTCTGCTTATGGTATTCCAGCATCACCTGAACTCCAGTTGTCCTTACAGCCTTCCACAGGTCCTCTGCTGATAGGAGCAGTGGCAGCTGGGTGTTGTTGTAATCCCGCCAGTGCTCAGGTAATCAGCCTATGCCCTGTAGCCACAGTGAATGAAGGCATTAATGAGGACAGCTGAATTGATTTGATGCTGATACTCAGCTGTTGAACCAATCATCAGACTATAAAAGCAGTGAGGTGTATTAACAAAGTACTTTGCATGTTACTCGGGAACAAAGGCATTGTCTGTGCATGGTAGGGTTGCTTTATGGTTCCTTTTAAAAGGCTTTATGCTAGAGCAAAGCATAGTTATTCTAACTTTACTAGAAGTGGGGTTTTAAAATACATGTAGTTAAATTTTTACACTTTCTTAATAACTCCAGTGCTGCTAAATAGACTGTGGATGTTCCAAATAGGTTTGCCTGTTTGGTGGGAGTGAGGGGAGGGATGTCATAGTTGGGTTCTTTTTAGGTTGCTCGTTCTTTTTCGTTGTATTGTCAACACAGAGAAATGAATGAATTCCTTATGGAAGGTGCTGTATAGATAACTCCTTTTTATCTTCACAAGTCCTGGAAAAACGGCAGTGGATTCCCCTGCCTTACTTCACCCCTAGGCTGGTTCTCTGCATATGTCTCTCACATAAGGAGCTCTGTTTGATCACTCTCCTTCTTTTCTGTTGCAAAAATCCTAAGTGAGTTCTTCATAGGGATGTTTTCTCCCCTTAGTTTTTCCCTCATTCAGAGTGGTTAGTCATTGAGTAGGTATGATCAGGCCAGCAGATACAGATCTCCAAATGTTGATCTGATGTTGATAGCTTGTATTACCAATAAGTGGGCAATTTTACTAGTGGTACCTGAGCTATCACTTTGAGTTGAAGTGTTTTCTAACCAGTAATATAACAAGTTGCCTGGAATTTCCTGTATAAGGTTATATATTATAAATATGCGTTGATTCAGCAGAAATATAATTTTATAAAGTCTGTTTTTGTCATGCTTTTAGTCTTGATGAATTTACAGAAGTGTTTTCCCTCTAGCAGGACTTGACTGAGATGGGATCTTTTGCCTTCCATTATAACAATTAAATTTCTTTTTTCTTATTTTAACCAGTAATTTGTTGCAAAGCACTTTGATATGGTCTGCTCAGATGGAATACATTACAGAAGGATTTTATTGCTGTCAAAATGGAGTGAATGCTTAAAAACATAAATAATATTTCAAATTTAGAAATAACTTGGCTTTAGCTGGCTTTATGCTGTTGTTGCTCAATGCCGCACTGTTTGAAAGATTTGGTCACAATCTGGAACCCTGCTGTGCTAGAAGCTGTATTGACACTGGACAAAAAGGTAGCACTCCTCTGAAGTGCTTTCAGTGTTCCCACAAACACTTATGCAATTAAGTTGGAGGCTCCATTTGTTTGCTTGTTTTAGTGCTTGCTCTGGCGTTTTTGTTTTCCTCTTTCATGAATGATAATGAAAATTTATATTGAATGCATGTTTTAACTGCCTAGAATACACCTAGGCAATTTGTGAAGGTTTTTTCCACTGAAGTTAAGGAAAACCCTTCTCTTTACTTCTCTTTTCTGCAGTTATTTCTTTGACTATCTTACTTTATGTTCTTAACGTAAGTACCAAAAAAAAAAAAGTAAAGTTGAATGAGGCTTAGTGCCACTGAGGAGTGACTAGAAGTATATTTCAAAAGGGACATGGTCATCCTCAACCTCTTCTAAGCAACTCTTACATGACCTTCAAAACCAGAACTACAACATACATCATTTTCAAATAGGGAAAAAAATTGTGGCTGTTTCACTGCTAATACTTGTGTCGTGTGGATAATTGTTCTGTAACATTGGAGGAAAAATTAGAAAACCAAAGTCATTGGTGATAAAGCAACAGCAGCCACAAACCTGCCACTGAGGAAATTTATAGCAGGGAACTGCCACAGAAGCGTGAAGCATATTCATGATGCTGGGGTCAATCTCATTGACTTTGTCTTGGCCCAAGCTATGTTTCCACCTGTTGCTTTCTATGCCTGTGAATTCCCCAAAACTGCCCTAAGTATGAAACAAATCCGTTTTGGTCTGCAAGCAGTATTTCAGTGTTTTAGGATTGGGAATACTTGTTCTGCTTATTAATTTTGTGCTTTAGGTGAGTTCATACAGATGGTGAGATAGGGCAAGAAGATTTATGTTGAGATTTATTGCGGGAGCCTATTTTTCCCCTCCTGGCTGACATCAATAGGGTTGTGTGGTCTATTCACTTTGTCACAAAGTGCACCCTGAGAAAGTACGGAGAGGGCCCTGCTTGCAGTCCTGCCTTTGAACAGGTCACAACTCCATTGTTCTGGAACAATAGAGGTTTTATAAACAAAGTCTGACTAGAAAGATTGTGAGTTATGACACTACAAAGAGCCTTGCTGAAAGCAAAACAAGGCAAAAAAGAAACAGGGTAAGGCATAGAAAAATGCTTATAAACAATAAGTTAAGTCCCAGGTCTTGAGCAATGTATTGATGCCAGAGGAACTGTGCTACCTTACAGAATGCTGAGGTTGGTCTGTTAGTGTTTATACCACACAGTCTATGTGCTGTATAATTGCAGTGAAAATAAATGCATATACACAAGCACTTAAAAATCTGGTTACTACTGGCTTCAAAGGGATTGCTTGCATGCTTCAAGTTAGGCATAAACTTAGGCTTCCTGTTGGGGATCTGAAAGAGGCTGTGGATGATGTCCTCTCCCTGCATTGTCTATTGCAGCCACCTCATGGTCCTTTAAGTTGCTATTCCAATGGCCACCTGTTGCCTTTCATCATAAATTTAGCAATACCCCTGCAAACTCTCCCCTTGGCAAGGCCTGCTGCAGTTACTCGTGTGAAAGTATTTTTGCAATACTGGGACTTACTCTTTTGAAGCATGACCATCTTTTCACTTTGCCACATGCAGTACCTGGTGTAACAGATGCCCTGTGTGTGTAGAGCAATGCAAGTGAGTTATGGGTGGTGCAAGTGAAGGATGCTCTGGGAAATCCAGAGCATGAAAGGAAGCTTCTTGAATTTGAATTCAAAGCTCATGTGTTGAAGGCATTCTGACTTGTATATATTTGAAATTAAAAATAATTCAACTATGATAATTCAGTTAATTTATCTTTGTGCACAGATATTTGTGGTCTTTTTATCTAGGTATATATTAGGGAGGAAATTATTAGCATTTTAATCCCTCCCACCAAAACCGAGGAACTTTCCCTCTTTGGTACTAGCCTAGAAGCATTTTTTTTTCCCCTTCCCTCTTGGAACTGTAGGTACCTGAAAAAATAAGCTCATATTACTTTGTTATATGAGCTGCTAAAGTTTCTAATTTTGGTTGCTAGTGCCCAGAGGACGAGTAATCAGTTATTAAGCTAATCAGCCTTATGTTGTAGTGCATCAGTTTGATGAGGTTAGTGTTAAAAATCTGGCATAAGTATTTGCAACCTTCCTGTGTTAGTGGAATGTAATGCTTTTCCATGTGAAGATGAATTTAACAAGCAGCTTTAATCCAAGACTGGGAGGAGAGAAGGAGGGGGGGTCATGGCAGAAGGGATTGAAACTCCCTGTGTGCTAGACTTCCACACCTATAGGTGTGGCAAGCGATTATTACCAAGCAAAAGATTCAGCATGTATTCCAGTAAAGCAGGTAGTCAGAATGTCAGGCAATAACAATTTAGGAAATGCCCCTTTTCTGCTCTCTTTTTAAATGCATCTATAAATAATATTCAAGAAGGCCATATGCAACTTTTTAGAAGCATTATAATGAACTTGCTCTCATTTGTTAATAAGTGGATAATGAAAGATTAAAAGTATCCTCCTGCTATTTTGTTTTGCTTTTTAACTAAATTTTAAATGGTGTTGATTATTTATTATATGATGTCTGCTTACTCAAAGTGTGAAGCAAGTTTTTAGATAAAAAGCGGGTAACTAGGACAGGACTGAAAACTAATTATACAGGAAAACACTGCAGTTTGAGTTTCTAGTAGGCGGAGCCCAGAGTCTCTTGGACTCATTAGTTCCAATGAGCATGTTTTTCCCTCAAAACTGGATGCCAGAGTTTCTGCACCAGGCTTGTTTGAGGTGGGGAACAGAGGCTGTCCAGGTTTATCAAGCTGAATTTTGCATTCTGCAGCCTTAATCAGTCTGAAGTTAATTAGCAGCCTCTACACAATAAGGCCACAAGTCATTAATCATAGGAGATGAGAGCAGTCAGCCCCCCATCCCTGACATTTCAAGAAAAGTTTTCTCTCACACTCTTTTTTTTTGTGATGGGGCTTCGAAAGTCGCAAGATTGCTTTTCATGGTCAATAGTGTGTGAAGTAGAAGCCATGTCTTGATGTGACAGACAAGGGACCACTGTTCAAAGACCTACTGGATTCTTTTTTATTTCTTTTTTTCCCCCCTCTCTCTCTAAATGCTGTCCTCTAATAGAATGGAGTCAACTGATGACTTTATTTGCTTTGAGTTGAAGCATAGTTCAGCTGGGAATAAAAAAAAAGTTTTAACAAGTATGATTTTTGTTAGAGCAAAATTCAAGTTTTTTACAAAGCTTCTTAGTTCTTTTTAAAAGTTACAATCCTTTCTTATGCGCAGCTAATGAGGAATGAAAGTCCTTTCACATGCCTAATACAGTTTAGTACAGTGTGTCTTGGAATCCAATGCTAACAGCTGCAGGCTAAGCACTAGGAAACCCTTGCAGGAAAAAAATATTACATTTCTTGAGGCTGTTGATCCAACTTCTTACAAACAACCTGGAGTAGTAAATTTAAATAATAGGTTTGTTGTCTTTAATGACACTGAGAATTCATGATGTGTTATATTTTATTCTCTGGGCAGAAGATGTGTAATTCTATCTGTATTACTCCCACAATGAGGGATGGGTGATGTCTGTATGCCTGATGCCTGTCTAGCAGGTCTTACTCCCTAGCTGTCCATAGCATGTCCTTGCACCTGTTGATAGCATCACTGCTTCAGGCTGAGATGTTTACTGCAATATTACGGCCATTTCAGAGCTTCTGGCTGGGACAGCTGGGGAGAGGAGGTGTTTTTATAAGTAACAAATGTGTTCATACAGTCTTCTGTTGTCAATCATTGAATTTTCACTATGAGCAAAACCGTTTTGTTGAAGGATAGGTTTTAGAAATATTTCTTGAAAACCTAAATGTCTCCCTCAAGGCCTCTTTTTTTATCTTATTGGGCTATGTGGACTTTGTTGATTTACTTAAGGAATTGGAGTAACACTCAGAGCAGGTAACGGGCTTTTGTCTATACAACTCTCCAGGAGTTCCTTGTTCTAACAGGCACTATACCAAACTCAACATCCATCCCTGTACCTGGACTTGTCCACTGCAGACTGGGAGTGGCTTTTAGAAGGTGTTAGCTCAAGCAGCAAAGCTGTATGGTGACAAAGCACTGCACAGTGCTGCCAGCAGCCTGGGCACACTAAGATCTAGTGCTCCTCTACGAGCAGTGCCAGTTGTGCTTTGATTTGTTTATTTCTCCTGTTTGGAGAGTTAAAATAATGTTGAAAGGCTGTTTGGTTTGGAGTTTTGTCATTGTTATGTTAGTTTCTTTTCCTGTTACCAGTTCTTGAGATAAAAACTGAAAATGAGGAAAGAAAAGTTACCTTAGGAGGTTCAAACAAATTCAACCAGCGCTCTATCTCTAGAAGCTTGGCAAGCAGCTGCCTATAGCTGTAATATGGCTTTATGTAATTGCATTTACTTCTCTGAATCAGCAGTAGATTTGGTCCTTGTACCGCTGTTCTATTTCAGTAAGAATGATGTCTTCAAGGTGCTTCTTGTGCATATTCTCTGCATTTGGGGAGGTCATGAGATGATCACTTCGGGTGACAACAGGGAGGAGATAAACCCAGTCATAAGTCTATGGATGAAAATTTAGCTGTAGATAAGACTTCAGCGTAAGAAGGCCTGTGTTTTGATGCCTGAGTGGTGTACTTTTATGTGTTGTTTTCTTCTGGGACCAGGGTTGTGAAGCCCTGTTATGTGCCACCTTTTCATTGTATTTTTTTTTTCTGTCCCCTCCTTTAAACTTGCATATTCCCATGCTCACTCCTTACTTTCCAGTTCTCTGTTTCTGAAATGTGAATCCAGTGACATTCTAGTTTGCACCAGGCTTTCTATGCTGGCCTAAGTGAGCCTGGCAATTAGGCATCCCTAACAAAAAAAGGCACCATGCAGAAACTTGAGCAAAAAAATGGTATGAGCACTGAAAGAGCCATTAAATTCCTCCTGTCATATCAGTGAAACTGTACACACTTTGAAAAATTCCCCTAGAACATCTTTAAACCATAGACCATAGCATTGGTTACAGTCTACAGTATCAACTCTTACATTTCAGTAAGAGGGCATTTTCTTTCTTTTTGTCTCTAATACTAGGGGTGGGGGGGGAAATATGACATGCATCTACATAAAAATAAATTTGCAGTGAAATCACATTAAGGATTTGACTAAGCCCACACAAGCAGAGAGTTAGGACTGATATTCTGTCATTACCTCAGCTCATTACATCTTGGGGTTTTGTTACTCATGTAGTTTGTAAGATCACCCGCTGTCTGGAGAATACTATACTACCTGGAAACAAAGGGAAGTGTTATGTTTTTACCTCTAAAATTTCCCTGCTTTGCCTGCTTTCCTCAGTGTTACCATAAAACAGTTCCTGGTGACTTATATGTATTAATGGCATTAATTAAACTATCAGCACAGCTGAATGGGGGAAAATGCGTCTTCTGAACTTGTTTCTTGAATAGGAGTAAATGCCTCATTAATCTTAAGCATCAAACCAAGAACACTGTGTTTGTTAGATAGAATAATAAATGACTTTACAGGAAATACACAATAGCAGATGCTGGAATGCATCCATTCATTAGTCACTGTGCATAAATATCCCCTTATTTCCATGAAGAGACATTTAATGGAGGGCCAGTCTGACAAACATGCGCAAGCTTTCACTCACTCACTGAGAAAACGGGAGGGAGAAAATGTCATACAAATTTGCCTGCTGTACACAAAGTATCACATACTGTATGTGTGCTTTTCCTGCTCCTTGCCCATCTTTCGTCAGATTGAAATGTGCCTTAACAAAGGCAAAACTGTTGGACAGGTTTTGGAAGCCCATAAGGCATTACAGCTATATCTACATCTTGGTTGCAAAGTCTGGGTCACTGCTGTGTCGCTTGGAGGCAATCACCAACTTTACTCAAAGCGCAGTAGAGTGTCTGGTGAAGTCAACGGAAGGCTATTTGCTTCAGAACCTTACAAGACAATATTGTTGGGTTTGTTTTTAATCATTGCTCCCAAGATACTAAGAAACAAGCAAACAAGCCTATTTCAGTGAATAATAGTGAATGTAGAAAAAAAGAGTTGTTCCCCTCCCACAGCCCCTGCTGTCTGTCAGCTTTTGTAAGCTTATATGTATTTCCTAGTCTTGTGAAGTAAACGAGCCAATGAAGCACCTCTGCAAACAGGTGTATCTACAATTATTCAAAAGAAAGTGAAGTCTGTATATTAATGGTTTTGCTTTCCCCTCCACATAATTGGTCAGAACTGCTGTTTTTCTCAGATTGTTGATTCAATGCACAAGAATACTAGATTTGTTACAGGAATGCCTAAAAAAATTTTCTTGGCATGTGCAATTGTTCTTTAATGCACGCCATAATGAAATCAAACAAAAGGGTCAGATTTTAGCATAATTGTTCTTAAAAAACATTAACAGTGTTTGGATGACATAATGTGTTTGAGGTCTATCAGGTTTATAAGCTTAAATTGACCAGAACTAGAAAACCTGGATTTATGAAACAAATTCTTAAACTGGTGATTGCAGTGTGTACCAAAGGTATCAGTGTCCTATAACAGGACCCATCCCCATCAAGAAATCTTCTATCTAAGCATGCAGATGCCTTGTGCCAATGGATTCTTCACGGGTGTCGCGGTGTTTCTCACTAGAATACTAATCAGGGTGCTTGGCTTTGAGCCTGCACAGACTCAGCCTTGTAACATAAGGGAGGCCGAAGTTTAGTTTCTTATCCTGGAAGTTTCTTAATAAGTATGGATTTGAAAAACTTCAATGCATGATTTGGTGAATCTTCTCATCTGAGTTGAGAGCTTGGCAATGCTTTATGGTATTGTTGAATCAAATGCTTTGGACCAAAGTTTCAAGCTGGGTGTTGTGTTAACTTGGGTGGTTATTTTTCTACTGGTCTAAATTTTCAGTCTTTTCTCAGAAGTCCTACTTGCATGAACAACCATCAGTTTGCTTACAAAATTAGAGCCATAGATCAGCAGTGAGTTACTAACAAAGGAGAGGGAGGGAGAGTTTTGTTTCAAAGTAATATATAATGATAATAGCAGCCTAAGTTTTCAGAAGTGACCAGTGATTTTTGAAATAGAAAGTACCAGAGAGCTTGCTGTTTCTGCACATCTGTCATCTGACTACTAGTCCCACTTCAGCTGGTCACAGAAGTTACTGCTAGGCTAATAGCTCACTAATAATGACAGAAAATATTAGTACTTTATGAAGTGTGATGCAAATACAAGTTTCTAATCAATTTTTCACCATTAAAGATCCCAAAAGAACTAAAGAATTTTCCCTTTTGTGATTGTAAGATTTCCTTTTGGGGTAGCTTACGTTTTTCCTGGTATGGTTTCATGCGAGTTACGTATACTCCTGGTATGGTTTCATGCGGGTACATACACCGGTACCAGGATTTATGTGTTCACATCCTTCAAAAACCTGTTCCATTGGTGTACTATAATTATATTTCTATCCTAGGAGCAGCTACATTCCTGTGACCAGCAGAAACCCTTTCAATATATACAACATGAAACTGAATTACACTGCATGTAACCTTAACATTGATTAGACAGGTATGCAGGTAATAAAATGTGGCATTACCCTTTTCTCCCAAGGGGTCATCCTGCTCAATGGTAGTGGGTCGTTTCCGCTGTTGATCCTAACAGGTCAACTGTACCTGGAGCCAGAAAACTACTAGTGGAAGAGAAAGGCAGAGTCATTCTTTACAACTGGAATGCCGGGTGGGAATCCTCTGGACTCCATCTGGAACAGCTTTGACCAAACAAAGGCCCCAAATCTGCTTGCAGTGCAGTCGGTGGGAATACTGCCACAGCATTCCTTGGGAGCAACATTAGGCTTCGATTATGGTCACAGCAAGAGAGTAGTACACGTACAGCTGCCAAAAAATATTAACAAATAATGCTAGAAAAGCTTGTGTCTGCTTTCATTTCTTTTTGCTTTTCTTTAAGGCAACTAGCAGAAAACATTCTCATCTGTCAGGAATGAGAACTAAAATAAAGGTTTACTGCCCAAGCTTCCCAAGAAGGTTACCATCTGCTTCCCAAGACAGGTTAGAAAAGTCATGGCTTTCAAAGTGCTCTGAGCCACTGTTCCCTCTTGCAAACACGGGGTTGTGCAAGGGCCTCAACAGCTACTGGTGCTGTCCCGCAGCCCTCTGGGTGAAGCCCAGCTTTGCTGGTTGCAGCCTGCCTTGCCCTTCCCCCCTTCTCAGCACAGGGTCTACCCTCAGACTGCTTGAGCTTTTCCTTTACAGCCAGGTATACTGTTGGAGTGAACGCAGCAAAATAATGGTACAAGTTCTGGAGAGCAGGGGCCAGACTGTGGCCCAGTCTCTAAATTGCCAGAGGGCACTGGCACCTTTTGGAGAGTCTTTTCCCACCACAGACGTTCTCGTGATGAATTTGATGCATCCACTCTGTGTCCTGGGTGTTAGTTCTGCCTGAACCTTTTTTTTATTTGTATTTCACAGCATGTGTGCTCAGAACAACTTTGTGCTGCTGTAATCTATGATGAGCTAGCTTTGCAAATCAGAATAACCTCAACTTGGGAGGAGAAGATAAAGCAGAATTGTTAGTGCTCAATTCTTTCTTGCCTGAAACAAATAAATATTTAGGCAGACTCTAGAACTTTTTGGTTATTGAGAGGACTAGAAATTAAACAAAATACAGTCAGTGGGAAAAATAAACATCAGAAGAGTTTCCTTAAAACACAGCGTGGACAGATTAATTCCATTAGATTAAAGGAAAAATGTCATTAGTTATGTTATATAGCTTCCTACAGTTATGTTTTATTAACAGACATTGAAGTCATGTTCCTGAGGTCAACAGGTTTTTGTATAATTAATTTCAATGGAAGTATAGTAATATTTTAAAATGCTTTTTCCAGAGGCTTCCACAAATATTCCTTTCCTCTGAAGCCTTTTAGAAGGGACTATAACACAGATTTTCCTTCTCCATAAGAATTAATTCAAGACGGTTAGAGATGTCTCTTTGTTTGTTGATTTTCCAGCTGTATAATCAAGTCTTTAATGCTGACCACAGTGTGAAAGCTGAAGCCTTGAGTCAAGAGTGTTTTGTATTTTGTCCCATGATGTTTCTTCCATAGGCTCCAAAGGAGAGACCTTTCCCAAGGTGAAAAATGTGAAAGTATGATGCTACTAGTCTAAAGGTAGGTCAGGATAATCAGTGAGGCATGAGAAACAGAAGGCCAAAAGCCAAAATGAATGCTGCCTGTTCTCATGATTGAAAATGTTTTGTTTAGATAATGGTGAAAACATAAGCATAGAAATAGCTGCTGACAACAAAGAACTCACTGCAACTACATTAAATGTCTTGGGTTTCTAATTCTATAAAGACTATTCAGAAGTATATAGAAATTAGTGAGTAATTCTAAACTGATCAGTGTCTTTGCATCATACCAGCCATATCATATCATAGGGAAGCAAATGTAAAACCAAATCGTTCTGACTTGCAGGGTTTTAGATCCACTTTATTTTCACTTCACAGTTGCAAAGTGTGGCGCAAACTTCAGAGCAATTTAGAATAAAGCTACAGTTCCCTTACAGTTTAGATGATTCACTCCAGCTACTCTAGAGTCATTAAGAGATTGTGTTGGATGTAGAAATTAGTGAATTTCATTTCATGCCTTTTGAAAATACCTTTCCAACCCCACAAAGTGGAGAAGGGTACATGTTTATTCACTCCCTCCTTCTCTGTGCTTAGAGGCAAGTATTTGCTGTCTCTTAACTGATCTGTCAGTTGTCTTTATGGCAAACGTCAGAGTACTGTGAAACACAGAAACCAAAAAACATGCTTGGGGTAATGAAGGGAGAGAGAAGAGCCTCAGCTGAGCTATTTGGCTTAGGCTAGTTTGCTAAGGTGCAGTAGGATATAAGAACCATTTGTGGTGTCTGAAGACCTCAAAGAGAACATGTGTGTGAAACCCCTACTTGTTCCACTTCAGATCGAGTAGGTGAGAGAGACTGTGGTAGGGGTGTGTTTAGAGGCACTTGAAGGAGGACTCCTACCCCTCGATTTGTGGCTCTTCAGTGACTCATTACATGGCTCAAAAAAATTGTATGACACTATGTTTTTGATCTTTATATGTAAGCAAATAAGTATTCACTCTGCATATTTGTTTTGCATAGGCAGTTGGCATGCAGGATTAGCTGTGGTGTGCTCTTGCAAAGAAACACACAAAGAATAGCAGCTGTTCATGGCACGGTATCAGTTGCAGGCATTACATATTTGCATGAAGAGTGCTGACACTGTGATCTCCGTGTGCTGTGCTTTACATCTTGATCCCACCTCTGCTTTTAAGTGCATATCTATCAGTCTAGTTCTGCTGGCTGTCAAGCAGTGGGTGAGCCATCCTCTGGCTGTGTCTGTCCACCTTCTAGAGATAAATCCTCCCACTTCTGCCCTAGGAGTTCAAGGACTACTGACACAATTCACACCCCTGATGTGAAATTGTGAAAGATGAGGCACTCTGGTTCTGCATCTCCCCACTCCGCCCCTCATGCAGCACAGGAGCACAAACTAAGCCTGTGACTGAGTCACTTTTTGACTTGAATTCAGCAAAGCACTCACTTGGGCTTGATCTTAAGTTTGTGGGTAATCTGCAGCTATTCAGCAATTTAAACACACCATCTTTAGGGGGCACTAAGCATGTGTTTGGATACTGAAATGAGGTCTTGGGGGTTTTTTAAATAAATTCATGCCTAGCTATAAGTACAAACAAATGTTAGCGTACATGGTTAATGATGCTCTAGCTGGAATTGCTCATCCTTGCATCTGTACATCAGAATGTAATTTTAATTAGAGTTTAATTATCTTTTCATTTATTTTCTTCAGCAAGTAAATTTATACCTTGCTGTAAGTTTTCTTCAGAGTATAAATTAAAATAACATTAATAGCATTATATTTTTCCTAATTTGTGTATCTACACTTATTTTTCTGGGTTTTTTATTAGTCATAATGAAGCATGTTTGGAGAAATTGGGCAACTAATCTATGTACAGAAGAAAATAATGCTAAACAATATCATTATAATAATGAGAGGCTGTTTCTGATTTACTGAATAGAAATAATATAAATTTGTGATTAGGGTTTTTAATATATTTTAAAAATTAATTTCATGGACAGTTGCCTGCATAATAAGCATGTAAGTAAAAAGAAACCTCTGAGTCTGACCCTGGAAATGAAATTGTTCAAAAATTATATTGAGAATTTTTTGTTCCAAATTCACATGTTAATGCAACTTAATGTCAACTTAACTTACAATTATTTAATAATTCATTATGGAAATTAATCTCTTCTGGAAGATATTTGTGGGGAAAAGGTTTTGGTTTGAGAATTTTTACAAACTTAGGGAAGTTGATTGTCCAAATTTTTCTATCAGAGTGAGTTATTTCTTAGACATAATGTCATATCCTAAATAACTTAAGAATTCATATTTCTGCTGACACATCTTGAGTCCAAATAAATGTTTTAAAATCATTCATCAATATATGAGAAAAGTGGAAAACCAGTATGAGCCTCACTGTGTACAGCAGAAGCCACAAGCACAGGGAAACAAAGGATGATGAATTCAGACAAAGTGACCAATAATTTGAATGATCAAATTTTTGTATGCTTTACTTAAAATGTCTTAAGAAGTCAGCTTAACTGTACTGGACATATATAAACTTTTTCTGTATGTTTTTTCATTTTTCACCACTCTGTGAAATATTTCAAAGCTTTGCTTAGCCAGCGTCCAGATCACAATGGGCGGTTCTTTAGTGTTACTTCTATTCTGTAGTTGTTACTTCACTCTGCATGCCTGAGTCAACTGGCCCTCACTCCTCTGAAGCATCTAAAAGCTCACAAGACATTTTCTCCTTTCATGCTTCAATTTTCATAGATTTTTGGATGGCTGCTAATGCTGTTGGACTGAGAATCTTCTCAGATGCACATCACTCAAAGAATGATAAATAAACTATCTACTCCACTGTCCTTTAGTTTCCATATACAAAAAGTATTCTCTTAGGTTCTATTTCTTCCCTATTTCCACTTTAATTCTTTCTCGCATCTCCAAAGTATCAAGGCTTGCTGCAGAGTTAGCAAGTAATTTTCCACTTTACCTCCCACATGGCAAAGTGCCCTGCACTGAGACATGACATCTAGTCACAAACTGCCTCTGCAGAAGGCACAGGATTCTTGTTGTGGGTGTCTAATGGTGGACCAGGTACTGAGGGATTGGAGGTGCTATGAGGTGCCAGGGACTACAGCTGATTGTTACGATTGCTTTTCTGTTTGCAGACTGTTCTTAGACTGGAGGATGTCACTGAGTTGAGTAATGTGGCTTGGAATAGTGAAAACCCTTGTTAGGAAGGTTATAACCAGCCCAGCAAGGTGCATAGTTGGTATTTACCAGAATTGTTTTCTGTTCCACATGACCAGAAAGTGATGGTAGCATGGGTGATGAACTCTGCCTTGTAATTTTAGAACTCTGTTAGAAGTTCTTCTTTGACTAAATTCCGTGTTTTATTCCTCCAGGCAATCACAAAGTTGACTATGAAATAAGGGTGTTGCAATGATAACCTTAGACTTAACAAGAGCCTGTGTCTCCTGTAAGTGGCAAAGTATTCTTTCTATTTCCCAAATTGATGGACCCATTAAGCTTTAAGTCTCCTCAGAATAGTGCAACACAGAACAGAAACTGGCTAAACCAGGTTTACAGAACTTTGCAAATGTTTTAAACATTTTCCCTTTCTAAGCCACACAAGTCTTGCCTTAGGCACCATTCCTAAAATAAAATTAGGCTTCTGAAAGATTTATTGGCTGCTTTTGGAATTGAGCGTGGTTGTCTTTTGCTTGCTCACATAATGAGGCAGTTGTGAAACTCTGACTCAGGGGTGAACTAAGCCCTCTTCAAAATGGGAACAAATGAGAATGTGTGGTCACACATGTAACTTCATCATAGAACTGAGTCTCTGTATGCAGTACAGAGTGGGCTAGAGAAGGGTTTTGTACAGCATCCCCAGCTGCCTGCTCTATCCACTCCTCCTGTATTCACTGGGAGGCCTGCTATCGTCTACAGGTACTCATGAAACAACTGATGCTATATATGGAGTAAGGAGTCACAAAAGCAAGTGGAAGCAGATCTGTGTGGTCCCTAATGATGACTGCCCTGTCCCCTGACACAGCTTATTCTCGCCTGTAGTGACATTCTGATCTTTCTTATTTAATTGCCCTGTGTTGGCTCTGGTTCATAGTAGGGGGTGATTAGAGAACCATGTTTCCCTGCTGTGTTAAACAGTCTGGTCTTAAGTGAAGTGTACCCAGTGCCTTGCCTTTAGTGTTGTACGTGTCATGCAGGAAAAGACTACAGCAGCATTTGAAGCTGTTTCAGTTGATTGGAGCTAAAAGACCAGAACTTCCTGCTGCTACTGCCACTCCCAACTCCATGCAATTTCAATGGGCTGTTTTGCTCAAATCAGCCCCCCTCCGGGTTGTTTGCTCATCAAAACTGGAACTGGTTTTGTGATATAGGGGCCATCAAATGCATTTCAAAACATGGAATAAGCTTCAAACTACATCCAGGAAAGGGTGTGTATTTGTGCACAGCCTAAGATGCTTTTTCAGTGAAGTCTTTCAATAAACACACTGAAAAGTGTTGTTTTTTTCCTGAGCAGTGCTTGCCAGAAGATTGATTAGATTCAGGTGGCTTAAAGGAAGTAAAACTGTTTCTACGCTGCACCTAATTCTTTCCCTTTGTCTTCCTGTGCAAACACAAATAACTAATGCAGGCAAACAGTAAATTGCAGTGAGCGGTGGAAGTGCTAAATGGTAGCAACACTTAAAACATTGCTGAAATTCAAAAGAGCAGCTGTTAGACATTTAAACCTATCATTCTCTTCTGAACATACATCAAATTTACTTCGTAGCACTGTCATAAAAATGTATGAGAATGTAAATGCTTGAGTGACCCATTAATCTTTTGAGTAGTAAACATAAAATCTTCTTAACCCCAGCGATGATATAACCATACTTTATTTTGAATGAAGGCTTTATCATAGAAGTGAAGATGTTCTGTGTCTTTCTGTGATGTAGAAATAAGAACAAATTAATATTAAAGTCTGATGTCTATGAAAAGTGTGCCGTTATATTGATTTCAATATGAAGATATATGTAGTGAACAAAGCTACACTCAATTTCTGATGAGCACAGAACATCTAATAATAAATACACAAACAGCATAAGCTCGTTACTCACTGAAGACAGTCACCAGTCTGACGCTGTTATCATCATTATTATTTACTAACTAACTCAATAATGAGTGTTTGTTCTCACAGAATTGTCCATAAAACCTTCCTTTTTATGTGTGTCAAATGATAAACCTCCCATCTAAGCTGTCTTTGTGGTGAAAAGACACCCTTAAATATTGAAAGTGTTGGTTGTTCATTTCCATGCATAGGCCAGTCAGTTTGTCTCAACCAAGCAAACCTGCCCTTTACATCACGGTGAATTTTGCTTGAGTATGGGCTAGAAAAAAAACCTGGCTCCAGTTTGGGAACACTGCTATTTGATTTATTTCAATCCTTCTATATTCCTTTCACTGCCTCTTGAAGCCATGTTTGAAAAACACTGACTAGCCTTTAAAGGCAAAAAGTACTGCTCATGAACAACAAACTGCTTCTTGTTGAAGAGCTAGATTTAGCCTTGATATAAGTAGGAGAAATTTCATTAAATTTCTGAAGTTGTCCAGTTCAAAGCATTGTGCCCAGAGGGTAAAAAACTGGGAGAGTTGGAAAACTTCTATTAAATAATCAGTTTCATCTTCCCATCCAGCCAGGATTGTTTCCAGCAGTACACTGAGATTTCTTAAGCAATGGGACTTCGTGTGTGGGGAACTTAATTTATTCATAAGTCATTTGAAACATGTCCAAGTAAGCATGGGAAAACTTACGTCCGTCAATTCCTAATCATATTTGGAGATGGAGGTGATTCCAATGGAGAAAAAAAGACAGAAGCATGAAAATGATAAACCAGTAGTTTAACAGACTGAGATGAACTGTACTGGTTTAACTGGAGATGCAACTGGCTACCAGGCTACATACTCCATGATAGGCATAATAAATTATTAAAAAAATAAATAATATTTTCTAAAAAAAAATGCTACTTTTGAAGGACACTATATCACGTTAACTTTCACTTTGAGACAAACTTTGTCTTGGTGAACAACAAACTACAACGTGTAGGGGCCTTCATGATAAGTCAAAAAGATTATCTGAATTTGAAAAGCTTACCTTACCCAAAAGGTAGGTTGCAAAACTCAACAGAAGCACTACATCAGAAAGCAGTCAGCCCAGACTTTCATGTGTTTTGGGACCCCATTAAACATCATTAAAATCAAATAGAAATATCATTGGCATGATTAATGTATGTGACTGCCTTGTCATCTTTCTTCAATATTTGTATTTAAAATACCTTATTACTACTGCAAAGGTTTGGAGGAAAGGGCTGGATGAAGGAAAATTGTTGAGGAGAGCTGGGGTTGGGTGGCAGACCACATATGCTTCAGCAGCTAAACCAGAGACATCAGAGGCCGCGTTTGCTGTGTATGCACTTGTACTGTAGCACAAAATCAGGTCCCAGCAAATTGGAATTAGCTGGTCTGGGTAAAAGGCTATTTAGGGAAGTGATGAAAAGGTAAGTGACAAAACGGGTTTGTCTGCTGGGTTCCTCAAACCTTCCCACACCCTAGACTTCTGCTGCGGTGCACTTTGGCTCGCTTGGGATCCGCCTCCTGTCCCTCCAAGTCTTGTCATCCAATGGGCGGATGAGTCCGCCCAGAGGGACGGTCTGTAGGCGGATCCTTGGTCTGAAGGCCTTGCCCCCCATGTTAATACCAGCCCCCTTTTCCAGAAAATTCTGTTGTATCTGGCTTATGATTGGTTCCCTTAGGTTGTCTCCTCCCTTATGGCTTTGTAATTGGTTGTTTGTACCTCAGTTCCTCCCCTTTTGTTTCTCCCTATTGGACAATGTTGTAAACCCCCCCCCTTTTTCTGTTCCTTAAAACCCAGTGTTCGTTCCTTTGTCCCTTGAGATTCTCGCCCCCATCAAGATTGGAAAGTAAACGCTTCAGTCTGCTTCAAAGAGAATCTCCCTTCTCTCCTTCCTTTATCCCCGTCAGTTAATTGGCCAAGGCCGGAGCCCGAAACATCGGGTGCGCCGAGAGAGCACCAGGCTCCCATTGAGCCCAACGCTATTCCAAGGCCAAAATCTTAACGGCCGTGGGAAGTGTAGCGTGCCAGGGCCACTCGGGCAGCCCAACGGCTAACGCTACAGACTTCCACTTCTATTTCACGGTCTGAGAGAAAAGGGAAACACATCTTCCCATGTGATGCGCTATTCCTTTGCCACAGCTTGGACTGTTCTCCCAGCAGTAAGTTCAAAACAAATAATACTATTCTTTATCTGAGGGCAGGAGAATCAGTTTTGCTTACAGAACTCTAACAAAACAAAACTTCATTCTACAATGTTACACTCATTACTTTAATAAAATCAGACTTAGGGTAGTTCTGAGTTGACTCATGCTTTTTCAAATGACTCCTCTTACTCTGTTTTGGCACCACGTGGTTAATTTGGGTGAGAAATTAGGAAAACATGGTTATGTGTTATGCTGAACATACATATAAAGTCTGTGGAGTGCTGAACAAATGGCATTGTCATAAAACAAGTTTTACAGAAGAATAGCTACTCATTTTGACTTTGTCTTCCCAAAACTGTTTAAATGTATATAATGATGTTGCAGTATTCATGGTGGATGTAACTACATTCCAGGGGAAATTCCCACAAATCTTTAACTTTTTGAATAAGCTTGTATGACTCATAGCACCTGCAGGATACGGCTAGAGATGTTAGAACACCTGCTGGGTGAGGTTAGGGACAACTTGAACATACTTGATGAGGCACTGTGAGGTCTAAGCCAGAACTATAAATAAGATGTCTCTGAGATTAAGACCTCAGTACATGAAGGAACTGCAAAAGACTGGGCCTTAACAGGTTCTAGAGGTAGCAGTGCTGATACAGGCATTGAAGAGATGCCTTCTATTTATCAGTGTTTTACTTCCTGTAAAAGAGGGTTTCTCACTGGTTGGTGGTGCTATTGCAGTCCTTGAGAGCGTAAGCAAAAATATTGGTCTTACTGGAAAGACACTGACGAGTTCAACAGCGTGTTCATTAACCAAAAGCAAAGAACTGCAGATAACAAAATAGATCTGACCCAACAAGCCCTTACTAAGATCATATTAATAAATGACAAAGCTGTCTGAATTTTGATACCAATCTTTCACACACATTGTAATTGAGACTGAGGTTTAATAGCCAATGTATTCATGAGCCTCCACCTGGGCATGTCAGAACTTGCATGATCTCCTGTGTAGACTTTTGTGATATGTATTTATTGAAGGCATGCATATTCTTCTGTTGCTTACCAAAAAGAGAACTCTAGTTTAGAATGAGCAGCGGTACTTAAAAATGTGAAGCTCTTAAGAGAAATGCTTTCAGTAGACTACTGTGTCATCCTGGGAAGAATTCCCTCTCAGTGGCAATGCATGTAAGTGTAGAGACATATACCTGATGTCACTGCACATTACTTCTTCAAGCAGTGTCCAAGCTCTGCTGAAAGATGGCTCTGTGGCTCTTCTCCTCAGCCCACTTCACAATGGAAGAGCTCTCTTCAAGAGCTAAAAGTTGCCTCCACTTTCCATTATGAAATCACACAATTCTCCCACATTAATGCATATGTGAATGCAGGATCAGTTTAACACACACACACAGAGCTGTCAAAATGTCATTGCAACTGTGCACAAAGTTATCCTTCTCCTCTTGGATGCTTTCCCCAAAGTGCCACAGGCTGAGGATTCGCTCACAGTATCTTGTCCCTGGCTGAAGCCACAGAGCATTGCTGAGAGGTGTCTAGGGCAGTGCACACAGCTGGAGTGGTCACTCTGGGCATCCTGCCTCATAACTGTGAGTGAATAAGGCAAGTGAGTAGGGAAGACCTTTTGATTTCTTTTAATTAAGATGGAGTTTGTATGAGTTCAGAAAAGACTGAACATCATTGACATAAAGATACTGTCTAAGATACCTCCTTGGACATACAAGTCTCCGTAAAAATGCAGATGTTTCTCTCAGCTGTGCATTTTCAGTATAGTTCTAATTTTCTGTTTATTTTTTGATTACCCCAAGCAAGCCACATTAATGCAGACAAAAACCCAGATGCTCCATAATATTATAGAGAAGAACACAAAAAGAAACCTTTGTCTCTCCCTTGCATATGTGTTTTTCATTCCCACGTTGTAGGAAGGACCCGTCTTTTCTTGCCCATCTCTTTTACTAGCTAATATAGAAAGTTATTCAATGCATTGACTGTCTTGAAGCTCTTGATAAATACTACTCCATGGGGTACTTAAAAACTGCTGTGACTCCCTGTTGAGTATCAATTCCTTTTTCTTTTTTTCAGACGTTTTCATTCATTTGTGGGTTTTTTCGTCTTTTCTAGTCACCTTCTAGAGTTACTCAAGACAATGAGTTAGCAGAATGTTTTGATTAGATATAGGGAATGTTTCTTGAAAGCAAAGAAGCCTGTAAACATGAAAATTTAGATCAGAGTTACACCTTTCTAGTGTGGAAAAAAAAAGGTGTATTTGAAGTTTGAATTCAAAATTGCTCTAAACTCAGTACCTCTCTTTCTTCTCATATCTTTTACTATGGAATACTTTGAAACAAGCTATTTAAGACCAGTAAGTCTGCAGAAAGTACATAGTTGGAAAATGTGAATTACGAGTAAATTAGAGAAAATCACTATCTGCTGGTGTGCAATTTGCTAGAATACAAAAAAGAGATTAAATGTATTGAATATGTTACTTGTTATGAATTATTTGTCCATTACAAATTGATGCCCTGCTCTTATCATGGATCTGAGCCATATAGTATTTATCATTTTCTCTTTCTGTGCAGTTTATTAATATTAATTTTTTTCAGTTTCTCCTTACTTGCAAATCTTTCTTTTTCAAATTATACAACGTCTGCAGCTAAGTAGAAATATTTATCACTTGAGAACATAACATAAAGATATCTGAAGAGTGAGATTGGAGGAAAATTGCTGTTTGTGTGTCACCAATGCTGCAAAATTTAGAAATGCTAAATCTGAAATATAAATTTACAATAAAATGTATTTACAATAAAATGTACAAAGGGGTGACTCTTGCCCAAATGTATCTTTTAGGTTTTAAGGGTTAAGGTTGAGCCTTTCAAAAGCCCATTCTAACATGAGAGGATATCATAGCTACTTTGACGATCACTGAAAAATATGTTCGTAGCTTGAAGCCGTCGTGGTGCTTTTTTTTTTGCCATTGGAAACGAAGAATGGCACCAAGCACACACTTGAAAAAAAAAAAAGAGAGAGGTTAGCAGTATCTAGATTTTTCTAACCACATGGCCTTCCCTTGCAGAGCCATTGCATCAGAAGTACGACTGGCTGGGTTCTTTCCTTTCTTCTGACCTGATTCTTCTGATCAACCTCTTCTAAGGAAATTGGATGCTCTGTAGTGACAACTTAAAATGCTTTGCCCAGATTAAGGCTAGTTCACTTAGTGAATTTAGCCACCTTTTTTAAAATGGGTTTGATTCCTGTCCAGAAGATCCATACAAAGTCTATATCCTGCTGGTCCTGAATTCATAAGTGAATCTAATTCAATATATGAAAGTGAATTTTGCCAGAAAGTCAGAATCAGGTTTAAAAGTGAAGGTAATAAGACCAAGCTCTTGGGACCAGGGTGTGAGAAGGATCAGGCATGCAAACTGTCAATTCAGATGGAGCAATGGGTAAAGTTTGCAGGTCTGAAAGCTTCTAGAAGATGTGGAGGCACCAATTTCCATGGCAGTTACATGCTAAGATTAAACTGGTGTTATGCTACTAAAAAATCCTTGGTCATTTTCACTTCCTCTAGTTTGCTATGTGTTTGTATTAATGGGAAGCAGGTGTTGGAATCAGCCTGCAAAAAAAGAGAAGTTTGCAAATGTTGTTGCACTGACAGCAGTTCCAAACCATGCCAACACTCTTAATTGCTGTTGCTCTCTGAGTGCTTAGTCACTCTGTTCCTGTACAGTCACTGAACAGCCTCACTGTGTACTAAACGCCTATTTAATTTGTTGTGTCCCTAGCATACTCTAGAAATTCTGGAAAATAATTTTCAAGGTAGGATCTGAGCCATCAGCTGACTCCACTGGGACACGACTCCTTAACTTTTTGATGAATGTACAGATAAAAGTCCTTCCATGAGCAATTGTTTCCAAGTATAAGGGTTTGTGAGTGAATCATTCCTCACAGTAATGACAAAACACAGTCCCTTGTGAGCCAGCTAACCCTTATATGTTCACTATATAAGATGCAATTTTTTTCAGCTAAAACTTAATGGGGAATCTGGGGTACATGTAATGTAATTCCCCAGACTGGAATTTGCTCAGAACTTTTTGCAAGAGCACAGTGGAATTGGCAGTCATCACATTTGTCAGGATGTCAGCTGTGCAAGATGGCATCCCTTTAACAGGTACTAGTTTAATAGTGGGGACATTTATTAGGGTTTATTAGTGATTCAGAAGGGGAAAATGCTTCTAAATTAATAGTTTTAATCACGTCTTGCTACAGCCTGCCTTTTCCCTAGAATGTTCCCAATAAACACATTGACCCAATTCTCTCTAGTAACTTCTCCAAACACAGCAATGGCTCAGAGAGCGCCATCAGTTGTGATTTGACCTGTATTTGTCAGTGCACTGTCTCAGTGCACTGGGACTAGAAGGGGAAGGAATGAATACTAATATTTCAGTGTCACGGAGAAGCCTGCCTATCCTGTTCCTTCTTTCAAGATACATGTATTGTGAAGAGATGTGGTGATAAGCAGCAGAATCTCTCTCTTACCTATGCTCGAGCCACAGTCACAGCTTTGCAGTTCTTGTGTTGATGACTTGTAAATCTATTAGCTGAAAGCATGCACTTCTTCTGGAGGGAATGGCAACAAAAGCGAGGGGATTTTTATTTGATTTCTATAGAGATATATGCACCAAAATGTATACTTTGTTAGACCACACGAAATTTTAAGGCAATGAAACTCTTGGAAGTAATCTTGAATCTCTGCCAAAAGTAAATTTGGACTACCTTGTTCTTGGGAGATTTTATCAACTTCTGCTAAACAGTCATCCCCTAAGCAGACATGTATGACTGTGAAAAAGTCCATGATTAGACTACTTGTGTTGAGCTTGTAATAAAAAATACATAATAGAGGGACTCTTATATTTTAAAGTGAACTTTGAGGATTTTAGCTTCAATGTCATCTGCTGCATTTATGGTCGCTGTATCTAGCTACTCTAGGACTGTGTCTAAGGACATTACGGCTTTGGCCAGGGAATAGTTCATCAGTTAGTTCTCTTCTGCCTCAAGCCAACCATCAGGGCAGCAAAATTTGGATTTAAATCAATTTCAACAGAATGGATGCCAATCAATGGAGTGTGGAATAGTTCAGAAGTCCAGTCTGAAGTCTCATACACCACCTCTGGCAGAAGACCTTTTTGCCCCTTCCCCTTCAACTTACAGTCTGACCCTCCCACCCTCCTCATCCACCTATATTGCACAGGAGGTTTTTAGAGGTTAAATGAGGTTTTTAGAGATTAAAATGTTTGGGAGTGGAAATATGGAATAAACTGAAATATATTTCACAATTAGCAAATTAATGGGGTTCACACCTTGTGATCCAAGGAATCTGATGCTCTCAGACAAATCAGTGAATGAGTACAGGATTACTGGTTAGTGCAACATCTCACTTAGCATTTGTAACCAAACACTGACTTACCGATCTCAAAATTGTTTCTCCTTTTTTCTCATCCTCACTGTACTAGACGATTGATGATTTATTGTAATCATAGACAATCATAAATAAGAAAATGGGTGTTACCAATAACAGCTAGCAAAATGTATCTGTCTTGTCCTACAGTCCTATACCCTTTGTCTTTTTATTTCTTTGTTGTAGACCTAAGCCTGCTCATTCGTTTGCTGCTTAAAGATGCAAGGGTAGCTCTTCTCTGGGTGGTACAGAGAAATTAATTGGCTTGAAAAATAGATCTTCCCTTTATTATTTGCAGTCATAGAAGTGACAGGTGTGTCACCACCATCCACATAGCTCTGCTCTACCAGACAAATGTTAAATTGTAACTGTATTTTCTATTTTAGCCTTTTCCAGAAGAGATGAATATGATGACAAAAGAAAATTTTGAATAAAATATCCCAAAGCTGTGAGACCAAAAAAACCCCCTGTTCCTGTCTGATTTGCCAAGTGAAAAGTAGAGAGATCTCTTCTGGCAAAATAAAAGCATTTAAAATGTCTGGAATCAGTTGAACTTCTCTACATTATATAGGCAATGAAGTAACATACAGGAAATGTGCTGAATCACTTGTTGTCCCTTAATATACCACTATATAAAAGGTCTTAGTCCAGACTCAGTGGTGTCTTCGTTTTAGAGGCAAGCAATTAGCTTAAAGGAAAACTGTAAAGCATGTCTTTCTTATTCCACATTTGTACATTACGATATAGTCAGGCTGATAGAAAGAACCTGACTCAATTAATTTGCATTTAGGGGTTATATAGCATATTAATGCTGATAACAATTGAGCAAATCAATGAAAGGAGAAATGAATTGTCTTTTCTTATATGGTGATTTGCTAGAAAGTTCTAGTATGTGGTTTTTAAGATCACAATGTTGATAAACCCTGCCATGTTACACCTCTACACTGTATATACAAATTAAGTTTTCCTTCAGTAAACCCATAAAAATAACAGTCACAACCCGCTGATTTGCTATTAGCAATAGTATTCTTTTTCAGTATGGTGTCATTTCGCCTTTCTGCCTTCACGTTACCTCCTCAAAAACTGTGCTGGTTGCTGTGCTTTGCAAAGAGGAGTGCGAGAAAAATGAAAGTGGAGCGGTAGAAACAACACCTTTGATTGTTATTCCCTCTTGCTTCAGCAGCTACACTCGTGAGTAAATGCTGTGTATCTAATTGCCAATTGTTTGTGGTGGTACAAGAAGACAAGCTGCAGTACAGCTAACCTAGGATCCGCATTTCCAGATGAATTTTTGAGGGGTGGGGGGAGAAGTACCAGGGAGTCTTATTCCAAACCACAACAGTAAGAGGATCTTTACGTTATTTGGAATAGGTTTGAAATTACACGAAGTAGGTTTGTAATTATAAGTGATCATTAACAATTTATTAATGATTCGGGATGGCTAACTGGAGATACCTTAAAGCAGAAGCTGCTGAGCTCTTTGTTCAGAAAGGAGCACCCAGATTCACAGCTGATTTTTCAAACCCTAACCTAGGTCTTGCTGTAATAGTTTGAGATTAGCCTATATGCACAAGTTTGTGTGACTTTGAGGCAATTGTGTTGTAGCCTGCTCATAGGTATCCTGCCTTTTTTCTTTACTAAAATCCACACTACCAGTAAAAGAAAACACTTGACTCTCAAACTGGAATTGTTTGTGCTCATGATGTAGGGAAGTTAATTAACCTCTATAGCTTTCAAGCACAAGATGCAATAAACTTATTACGATCTTGAGAAATGCAGAAACTTCTGCGTATTTTCCTTTTAAGCTCTTTAATATCTGTTTCAGAATTGAGCATTAACTTTAACAAGTTCACCTTAATAATTCATCAAGAAATAGAAAATGAAAGAGCTCTCATTCCCAGAATTAAGGGGTGGGGAAGGAGCACACATATAAGTGAACTTAATTTTAGGTTTTACACCTAGAAAACTGCAAGTTTAATATATCACTTAGCAGAGGTTAATGCTAACTGTCATTAGAATGAGCTGATGAATCAATGATTAATATAGTCAGTGTTTGCAAATGAAATTCCATGGTAAAATATAAATAAACTGAAGGACTTCATAAGTTGGTCAAATTTGGTTTTCTCATCAGGAAAAAAAAAAAAAAAAACCAAAATAAGTTGGAAGCGGGCTTCTAACTACTTTTCAGTATTGTACAAGTTTCCCCCGTTTTTTATTAGAAGATCAAAAAATAAGTGCAATACAATTTATCTCAGTCTGCTTCACATTTTTTAAGCAAAACAGTATGTTCAAAAGAGTAAATAAAACCAAATTTTCTTTCATTGATATATGAAAGCAATGAGATTCCACGTCTTAGTTAATTTATGTGGTAGACAGGTTTATAACTGCTAAGTTAGCATCATGTTTTACAACAATTATTTCAAAAAATCTTACAAAAGTGTGCAGTAAATTTAAGTGCTTTCTAAAGCTGTCTTCAAAGGTTCTTACTCCTCATCAGATATTCAGTAAATCCTGTGTTGCAATAGTGAGTGCTTACATCATGCCAAAGACTATTTTAATTGTTCAATTTGGATATTAAATGCCAGGTGAACATTGATTTTTATTTTTTATGGTTTTATTCATTACAGCTTTTAGCCTTTTTGTTACTGAACTCATTTCATTTACTAGCCAAACCTAGATTACTAATACTGACAAACTATGTTCTGGTCCTATCCTCAAGAAAAATATAGTAAAATTTGTTTACATAAACTACAATATCTATATTGCTATTTTAAGACTTAGAATACTAGGTAGTTGCTCTGCATAGTTTTAGAATTCTTATGAGTAAAATATAGGGAGGAATTAGTCATGCTAAATCACAGAGGACACTGCAGATAAAAATTTCCTGCAGCCCCTGATGCTTGATGAGAGCTCCATGGTGCGGTACTATAAGACCCACCATACTTCTAATCCCAGTCTGCAAGAGTGTCCCTGAATCCTAGAAGTGCAGCAAGCAGGGACTTCAGTCAGCTGTTCTAGGCAATCTCATAGCCTGAGCTTTCTGCCTAGGAAATAGAATGCAGACATAATCTACGTGGGCTTTCACATTTATTAAAATTGTAAAGAAACATCAAACCAATACTGGGCCGTTTCAGAGGTTGTTGTCACAATTGGCTGCTAGTGGTCTGGTATATTCTATCTCTGTGAGAAGAAGTCTTCTTTCCTTCTTGCACTTCCCAAAGTTAAGAACAACCACATGTCTTCTGGGGCCATGTTTGTCACAACTAGGTCAGAGAGATGTAGCACAGTGTATGCCTTTTCTTCCTCATTTTGGCTTTCTTCTCTGCTGCAAAGTAATAGGTCTAACTTTCTTGGATGCGAAAAGAATCATTATCTCAGCAACATCTCAGGCTGTGTGTGTGAACAGCAGGTTTTTCTTTTGTTGCTCTGTTGAAATTAAATGCAACAATTTGCTTTGTTCAGAACATTTTCTGTATAGTTTTGCCTGTCTTTGTTTTCATCACTCCTTGCTAGAACTTCTGGGCCATGAAGCCTAAATAAGGGCACTACCATCTCAGTGAGATTCTGGCAACCGCAGCCGGAACTACAGCACAGCAACTAATTGTGCCTTCTCAGTCGATACTGGTGTTACTCAAGGATCCATTTAAACTGATGTTCTCTTTCATTCCCTTTAAAAGGTGGAAAGGGTTTCTCCTCACCTGGAAATTCTCAGTCTCCATAGAAATAGTGCTTGCATGCCCTAGTGATTGGGAGCACTGGGACATAAAGGGGCTGCTTTCATATACAGAGTGAGGCTCCCAGGTGCAGTTATGGGGAGCTCTGGTGATGGCAGGGATGAACTTCTCTCTTTGAGTTATTCTCTTACAAACTTTCAAGGAAAAAAAAATGCAAGTAGGGATATATTAAATATTATATTTCTATAAAAGGCCTGATCTAAGGACCAGTGGAGTCAGTGGGAGTCTTTCCAATAATTCTTGTATGTTTTGAATCATACTATAAATGCTTTCAGCCAGGAATGTGGCTCGGAAGCAGATCCTACAGATGATCCAGGGTCATCAAGACAACTTGCTTCAGTGAAAAATTATGTGAGGGCCTAGAACACTTTGATGTCCTTGTCATTAACTTTTACTCCACACAGACAAACCTTTTGCCTTATGAATGACACGAGAAAAATATTTCCCTGGAGAATAAGGATTGAGAGGATAAAATTTAAACAGATTTGTTTTCCTGTCATGAATTACTGTATTGCTCTGCCTGTGCAGGATCCAGACTTTGGTGTGCAGCTGTCACTGAGTACCTTTCCCTGTCCATTCTCCTTAGTTAGTTATGAGGCTTTTTATGGTCTTAGAACTTACTTATCAGTCCTGAGTGTGTACTTGGGCTACACTCTGTAACACAATTTAGTCTTTCAGTTACTATATTTCTGTATGAGAAACAGCAGTGAATGAACATGAAACTGTCTATTAGGTGGGATCAAAAGCACTGTGCATCATCAGGAAATAAGGTAAGAATGAGATGAAAACATTTCTTAGGGGCAGATAAAATGGCTTACAGAGGTTTCACGCACTAATCCAGTCAACCAGCGCTGTGCCTACTGGAACCTCTGCAGTGTAGTTTGATAGGTTAAAGTAACAAGAACACTGATATATATTTCTGTCATTATTTAGGTTACTTAAACTGTTTTACCTCAGGAAGAATTCTTAATCCCTCAGATTCTGAGTACGATATAATAAAGCATAACTTAAGTTGTGCTGGGAAAATGCCTGCCCTGATACCTATAAAATCTCATACATTAATGATCCCATGTATTTCTAAGGCAAATATAAGCAAAATAATCCATTAGTATTCAAAGAGGGAAATGTAATTAGAAATAAAAATGTAAGATAACCACATCCACCTTCCCAGAAAGAGATTTACATTAAAGAACAAGATAAAAATGTTTGCTCTTAAAGATTTTTACTAGGTAATTTCTAATGGGGCAGACATCTCCTCCTCTTGTCTCACACAGCTGTCCCAAACCAAGGAAGGGCTATATTTATCTTCTGTTCTGAATTTCTGAACTTGCGTTGTCATTCAGAGCTCTTCTAAGATAAAATACATCATCATTTACTCTAGTAGAAAATAAATGTATGGATGTATTATGGAATTTGCATTCCATTACCTTGGTTTGCATGCCATAAAACATTTATTACACCCTTGGGCTACAGTCTTAATAATGACTGGGTGAAATGCACTAATGTGGTCTTGGCCTTGCTATAGAACAGAAGATTAATGCTCTTTGATGTCACCCAGCTAATAGTTGTGCTCTCCAATTTGTCCCTTTAAAAGACATTACAGCCCCACAGACAATCCCTGAAAGACTAAAGCTAGCAAAAGATGTCCAAACTAAACCACAAGCTGAAGCCGGTTGACCAAATAAGCATTACATTAGATTTTCATCTCTAAAAGTAAAGGTATGCAAGCATCCTTCAGTAAGAGAAGAAAGATCTTCCATGTTTTATTTCATCCTCTGCTTTTCTGATTATACCCTGCTGACATCAAGCTTAAAAAAAGCCATCAATATTTTCTTATGTTTTACGGCAGATACAAAATAACATTTTAGTTAAGCTCCTGAAAGGCATATATCAATACTTTCCACAGTCCCAAGCCTCTCAGGCTCTTCTCATGTAATAAATTTCACATGCCTCTGATAAAACTATTGAATTTTTGCTTACCTGCTCTTCTTTAGAGAGAAGAGGAAGAGGTTGTCCCTGTAACCTTAAGAGATAACTATGAAATTTTTAAACTTTTTTACACAATGCATTGCTAATATTCCTGTATCTTATAAAGAACCCCAAAACACTTAATGCAATTAAACTAGCCAGTCATACCAGCAAAATTTGCAGTCTTGTCAGTCTGGATAACAAGCATAGCGGGAAAACTGTAAGGAGGAGTCTTGTGCTTCTCCCTGAGCCCCTGTCCCAGTAGTTGAGGGGATGTCTGTACTGCTGTACATATCCACCTTCTGATGATCCTAAATTGAGAAAGAGCCGGCCTGGTTCACATCTGATGTAAATCAACATTGTTATTTTGAAAGCAGTGCAGTGATGATGACTTACAGCAGCTGAGTATTTTGACAAGACTGTATTATTTGTCACATGTCTGTGTTCCAGTCTGGACGTCTAGCACTATGCCCATCTGAATTTTCCAAATAGTTTTAACACGGGATTTTTCTCCTGCTGCAGTTTCATATTTTGGCTAAAATGGTTTTGGGATGTCCTTTCCAACTGAAAACTATCTGCTGGTATTTCCAACTGGAGATCACTGTGCTTCTGGGGTGAAGGAAGCCTGTATCTGTTTGAAGCAAAGCTGTTTGTAATCACGTAATGTAAAGCACTAGATATATAATCAGCGTGTGCTATATTAAAATCCTTTCAAAGCTCTGGATATTGACTGACAGGCTATCCAACAGCATGCTTATATAGCATAAAATTTTTACAAAGCAGAAACACTAAAGTAGTGGTCATAAAGCAATCCTTTGCAAGCAGTTGTGATTGACATAGCAGATGAGCCAAAGTGAACATCTTTCCCTTTTTTCTTTCATATGGCAAGAGAAAGCACAGTCTGTTTTTAAAATCCCAGTGCACAGGGAAGAGAGCAACACAGAGAGGAAACTAAGACTCTACAGTAAATTTTGATAAATAGATTATAAAAAAAGAGTGACAAATTGGTGTTTGTTGAATAGCAGATGGAAAATGTCTCTTTTTAAGTACAGTTCTGCCAACCTAACAGTGATCCTGAAAATGAGATGACAAGGAAATAATCCAGATTGTAATTTTTTCCAGCACCTATTCTGAAGCAAAAAGTTTTAACACTCCTCTAACTACATGGCAGGTCTTATGTTGCTATTTGTGTATATCATACACGTTGGAAATATGATTATGGAAAATCAAGTGTTAGTAGCAGGAATAGATATCAGTACATTTATTTAGATTATTAGTTTTAAAGGAATGTCTTTACAACTCTCCAAAGGCCTGTGTAGAATTTTAATCATTATGTGTGAATAAGCATTTGTGTTCTAAACCTTTGCATTACAAAGGTACTATCTTCACTTCAAACCCCAAAGTCTGAAATAAAATATAACAGGACAAGCCATATAGATTTGGGGACCTAATGTGGGGAATAATACAATGTTTAGTTAAACAGTAGGGAAGTTTAATATCTAAATGCCAAGGATTTTTAGTTATCTGTGTAGAACCACTTTCCTCTCTCCTTTTCAAAATGCCAAATCACCTGTAATGATCACAAGACATTTGGACTGCAGTCTTAGAAAAACCTCCACCAGCACTGGTGCATGGGTCTGTGCAGTACCATAACACATTTATTTCAAAGCCAATTTCAAGCAAATTGCAAGTGCCACTTCTTCGGCCTGGTTGGATTTGTGATTTAAGTCTCTCATTTAAGACTTAGTTAAACCTGTATCTCTACTTGAGCTCTGGTGAATTCAGGCTCTGGTGTCTTTGTGTTTGAAAGCTGCTGAGCTGTCTCTGTCTGCATGCCAGATAACTGTTGTAGGGAAGAATAAAGATATTCCACTTGCAGGTACAAAGTAGGCTGATCTCTTCATGTTTTGCTCCCATACAAGCAGCATATCCCTCTTGGCAACTGTATTTATGCTGGCTTCTGGCTGTGTTGGTATTTTCCCTTTGGCTGACAGGCAGGTCAGAAATTCTGCTGGTGTGCACTTAGCCTAGCAATGCCTGCTTGTAGAGCCCAAAACACAGGGGCCAGGCCTGTTCTGCTCCTCTCTGCAAACCTTTCCTGGCTTGGCAGCCAGATGTGACTGCTGTTTGCGTGAGCTTGCCATATCACACTGTGATGCTGCAGCTCAGGATCACCAAGCATCTGCCCCGTGATAATTGCTTTCATCCCAGAGCTTGGTGGGTAACACATGTTATCACTGACAACCTTGAGTCCCCTCTCACCTTGCACAGATACCTTTCACAAACAGTGAAATATCTCTGCAAGACCAAGTTTAACCATTAAAACACTACCAGTAAACCAGCTTAAGATCTTGAATCAAGAAGTGCCAGAACAGCAAACGGAATGTTGCTTGGTAGCTCCTACCTCCTTGGACTTCTGTATACTTCTCTAGAGAAGTTTTCACTAGGACCTGTTTCTCTGAATCAGAAAACAGAACATCTAAAGTGTTCTTACCTTCTCCCCCAACACTCAAAACTGTATGTTATGGTTAGTCTTTACAGTTATTTCCATTAGGCTCTTGCTACTCAGTAAGACAGATACTTGTTTACCTCTTAAATTTTGCATTCACTGTATGGCCACAGAGTCTACTTCAAAGCTGTCACTGAATTTTCTTTTTTACCTGTCAATTTTTTCATTTATACACACAGAATTCTGGCAGAGTAAAAAGAAAAAAGGTAGAATTTTTCAAAGTGTCCGTGTTGAGACATCTACAGCCTTCCCTCCATCTTTGGCTTTTTACAAAAAGGATCTAAACTTCAAAGTAAAACTCCAGTCAATACCAAGTACAGTTTGAATTGGCCAGTGTTTCATGTTGATCACTTGTAGCTCAAGGAATAATACAGCTGGCGACTCCCTCTAAAGTCTTAAAGTGACTTGTTCAGCATCATAAAAAATATTCATTGGCAGAAGAAAGATAAGCTTCAGTTCTTAACAGTGGTGTTCAGTGGTGTTAGCCATAACTGCTTTTTTTCACATTTTAACTAGAGTAGGAGATGAAGTAAGAATCTTACCGTACACCAGGTTCATTGACTGTACTGACCTGGGCACAGCATCCAGTCGGTGCTCTGAGTAGTTCAGTAGTTTTATGGAATAAATAGGATGCTTCATGGTGTGCATGGCAAAGGAACCAAAATAAGACTATGTGGCTAGTGTGGTTCTTGTTACCTAAATCTTGACTGACACACAGAACTATTAAAATATGACTTTATTGTTCCACATTTGAAGCAAGCAATACTTAAAGCATGACTGCTAGCTTATTTTCAAAGGATTTTAGATTATTGGATTTATGCACAGACGTCTAGCATTTAAATTTTCAAGTGGTTGCCAAAGAAGGGCTATTGACCTCCCCCTGTATTAGTCCTTAGAAAGGAATTAGACACAAACTTCATCTAAGAGTTTCGCACACAGCTGCTGACAGGGGAAGAGATTGAGACCCAGTATTAGGTTTAGTTTCCAGGATGTGAAGTGCAGGAATAAGTTCCTGTGAAACTAGCCTCTTGGCCATGCCTTTATACGCCTGCTCCTTCCACAATTCAGTCGCCTCTGTCTTCCATCTGCCATTCTGAGCCCACAGCAGCTGCAGAGAAATCATTGCTTGTTGTTTGTGCTTGGGTCAGAAGCAGGTGTCAGTGCTGATAGCCTGGGTGGCTCTTCTGGCACAGAAAGCATGAAGGGGGTGTGGGATGCAGGTTATACTTTGCTCAGTGAGCAGAAACCAAACCAAGTGGCTGTTCTTGTAGCATGTACTTCATAATCCTATTTTGCCTGTGTCCCAGAAGAGAAAAACTGTATGTCCACTGTATTTGTAGGGTCTAATATGATGTACAAGGATGGCATAGTAAAGCTTTCATAATTAAATTCCTACATCTCGTGCTATTTCTTAGTCAGCTTTGAAGAACCTGGTCTTAAAATCCTCTTGCTTCCACTTTCCCACTATGGTGCTACCATACTGTAGGATTTAAAATCTCTTCCTTTAGCTTGACCAACTGCAGTGATTTGGGTAAATAATTGTTTTAGAGAAATCTTATGTTTCATGAAAGACAATTTAATTTCACTTATATGCTGCCATTTTTAACATCTAAAGTGTTGTGCTGTTGATGAGTTAGTTCTTTTCTGTCATATATTGTGATACCTTCAATGTCACCAATGTAAATCAGTTAACCAAATTTTTAAAAATTGCATTCATATTACAGGATTTATTGTATTCAAGAATAAGGGCATGGTTTGCGTGAGAAAACATCTGTCCAACATTCATTTGTAGCTTGAAAACAGGAAATTCTAGCAGAAGTATGGCTTACTCAACTTTTTCTCCTTTGGCTGTCTCAAGGAAAGTACTACAGCTCTTATGGCATCACTCAATCTAAAAATAGTAGCCTGTTACCTAGTCATAGGCAGTAATGATCCTCTGTGATCACTAACCTTGCTTTTCAGTGCAAGTGCTGACTTTGCACAGTTCGGTATCTTAATAGTAGAACCACTGTTCAAACTGGGGGAGGAAATCGGTTTGTTGAGTGCCTGTGTTTGACATAGCCCTTAGTTTAGTAGCCATTGAGTTCAAGGAGCCTCCTGCATGTTGAAAAAGTCAAAAAGGGATAAATAAAACCATTTGCTATATGGCTGTCTTCTACTAATAAATTCCTGCATACTGGAATCACTGCTGGGCAGGTCAGTGTGCATCTTGTTTGCAGACGTGCAGTTAGCCCATTCTTCCATGTGGTAGATGATGTTCTGTGTACTTTGCAGATCACACTGTAAAAATGTAATGGGCAGATTCTGAGAAAGTGTGAGAGTTTTTAGGAGAGACATATACCAATGTTCTTGGGTGTTTTTTAATTCTTCCAAACAGAATTTGGAGATACCTATCAGTTGCCTTTTTTCTAAAGACAGATAGCAGTTACCCAGTGTGGTTGTAAAAAAGGCAATGGCTCATTAACCAAGTTTTCAGCACTTTTCTATAGAATTATAAGACATTGGTTACCTCCAGCAGGTGTTCAGGATATACATTCAAAAATCCATCTTCTGCAATGGGTAACAGCTGGTACAGCTGCCTTATATCAATCTTGTGGTAAGCCTGACAGAAATCAAACTCAGAAATTGAAGAAGAAGGATTTTGCTGCAAGGCACAAGTGCATGCAGTTCATTTAATTATTTCAGGAAGTCATGTATATTTTGCTCATTTCAGACCGAAATGCATAATGTTTATATCGTTCAAATGCTTTTTGCACAATTAATTACAAGCTGTTCTTGGCTTGCCCGGGTATCTGGTAGGAAGGGTATGGCTGATCTTTTCTGAGGCAATTCTTTTCCTTCCAGTAAATCTTAAAGAATGTTATGGGATGATTTTTTTAGTAGGCCCTTTGTTATAGGAAACTCTACAGGAGAGTGTTCTGTGCAGGTCTTTATTTGTTATGTATGTGGGAGCATTTGAGACTCTAAGTGGACTTATAATTGTGCAGGTGGCACCCAGCTGTCTTTCTCTCCTATCACACCAGAAGGTTTAATCTCTTCATTCTTGTAGAACCAGACTGCTTGGGAGGCTAAAAGGCAAGTTGGACCAACCTCAATTGAGATAAAGTGGAATTTGTGTGGATGGGGGGACATTCCTGATGATGATTGCTGACAGGGCAAATGTTCTGTCTGTTCTAAAGAAGTATCACCACATTTTATTTTCATCTGGCAAAGCCAGTATGTTATTCTGACTTTCTGTACCTCTTTCAGTGTTATCAACTTCCTTGCCCAGGACATTGAAAGAAAATTAGAACACTGGTACCTCAAACTGCAGTCTGTGATAGCCTGTGATCTCATGGCAGGCTTCTCATTCTATTCTAAAGTCTTGCAGAAGAGAGCATCCAGGGAAACCTAAAAGTTGTCATAGTGGCTATCATTTTCTAAATCATCTAGATGGAAAGGGAAACCTAAATGAAAAGTAAAGTATTTTGAATATATAAGACCTGAGTAAGCTCCATCCGTATTGCAGTGAGGAAGGGTGAAAACTGCTGGAAGCATGACAAATAATTAAATATATCTCAGTTCTCAAACTGACTCTTATTTGGGATATGTAGTCAGTTTTGAGCAAGTAAAACTCAGACTTAACCTCTACTGTAGTCTGTGAAGAGCTAGTGATTCAGGAAAGGTAGTCTGCCCATAGGCTTTTATTGGTGCAAGCATATGTAGAGCCATAAGCAATGTGTTTATATATTAAAAATCAAGAAAGGAATTGCGAGAGTTCAAGGAAAAGCATGACAGAACAAGAAGCCCTTTTCCTGCCTGGCACGTTCCTCCATTGCAAATAATCGGTTGATGATATGTGCAACAAAGAAAGAATCACTGCATGAAAAACTGCAGCCTCCCCCAGTTATTGCTTTCCTCACACTTCCTGCCAGAACAAGGGAATAAAAGCTTTCAATTTGATGTTGATGTTATTTCCTTGAATGGTTTTGTTAAAGTGCTGAACGTACAGTTTGTTTGCTAGCAACCTTTGGATTTACGAGTTGCCAGTCCTGGAGACGTTACTGTTTGTCATGCATTTTCCTCCTGATTTCCCTTCTTTATCCTCTGCTTTCAAACCTTTTTAAAGTCTTTCCACTGCTGATACTCACTCTGATGCTAACTTGTAGTAATAGAGGGCTGTGCAGCTGTGGCACTGTAGCTTCTCTGGATAATGCTGACCGCAGACTTAGCAGCATGTGCCAGCTCAGCACATCTTGATAACTCATAATCCCTACCATAGGTTTTTATAGTTTGTCTGGTCTACTGTAAATCTCTAACTCACTGTCATCGGCAGAGCTCTTGACCTGATTCATAGGCACCAGGAATTAAGCTCCTGTCACACTCTGTTAGAAGATGACACCATTTATGCTGTGATATTATACAAACAGAAATAGATGCTCTTGAATATGTTGAATCATACAACAGCGTCAAAGGTCATGTTCTTATTTTGAATCTTGTTAATTAAGCAAAGTAACTAGAAAGAAGGAGAAAAAAAAGAATCTAAAAAAAGAGCAAAAACTAAACTTGTGTACTAGCCAGCACATTGAAGTACAGGCAGGTTATCTGATCTTTTCTACTAACACATCTGTAATTTGGGATAATCTTGTGCATAATAAGAAAAATATGTACATTACTAAAAAGAAATTGTCTGTGGAGTTTTTTCCCCCATCTTACTGTGAATGGATAAGATAGTCCTCAGTCCTATTGCAGTTTACATTGTTTCTCAGCTATGGAAAGATTCTGTCCCTCTAAGGAAAAAGGACCTCAAAAGTGTTAAAAAAAAGAAAGAAAGAAATTAAATCACTTTTGACATTTTGATGCAGCAGAAATTATATAGGTTGTGCTGTTAAAAGGAACCCAATCCAATTCTCTCTAGTTCCTCATTAAAGATCAATTTGTCTAGTAATGAGGACCCTGGACAGGGTACCAAAATACGGGAATTTTATTCTAGATCAGATCCTGGCTTTTCATGGGACTTTTGTACTGAGGCTTCAGTTCCTTGTGCTTTTGATTTTTACTGCATCATTTCTAAGTTTGGCCCGTTCTTAGTGTAAGGTCCCAGGAGACTGCTCAGTGCAGCTGGCTAGTGGAATCTCTGATTGCAGATGGAGGAGCAGGATGCAGTAATAAAGCAAACTTGATCCTTGGTGCCTCTAAATAAGACAGAATGATAAAATTGCTTTGAAAAAAATATTTTAAAATGCATGACTTAAATTTTATTTGGTCATTCAAACCAAATAAAATTCATTTTGCCTTTGTTACCTGAACAAATATAGACTGGTTAGTGGAGAAAGTAAAGTGGTTTCAATTGTTATACATGATATACTAAGAAATTGATTTTCATGGAAATTTTAATGTATTTTTACTTCTCAGATTTGGCAGCATGGAATAATTTGATAATTAGTAGATTCCATGATTTCATGAGGCCAACTAAATATTGCTTGGTATACAAACATGATTCAATGAAAGAAGGCTTGTTTGAGTGAGTACAAGCTTCTTTTTGAGAATTATACCAGTTCCTATTTTGCATTTTTTGGTAAATGGTGATGAAACTGTTCCTCCAGCTGTATTTTCCTGAAAAAATATGTCTGACTGACCCACTTAACACAAGAACACGTAAATGCTCAGAAATGTATTATTATTATTTCAGACAGTTCCCAGTCCCCTTAACTTGATCAGCTTCATGATCAGATTTCCAAATCGTGAAAATCTGGTGAGTAAGAAAGTAACAAAGTAAACAAAGAGGAACAGAATAATATTGTATTTGTAAGAGAGGAGGCCACACAAAGACCAGGTTACCTCTGCTGCAGGTAACTCTTGACTATATCAGTAGCTGTCATCTGAAAGCTGGTTTGTGAAGCAAGTTAGTTATTCCAGCTCACGTGCCAAGGAGGTGGCAGAGAAGGGAGCAAATACCTTACGATACATCCATTCTCCTCCAGGCAAGTTCAGTGCAGTTAGTAAGGAATGAATGGGTCCACGCCAGCTCGTAGGAGGACTTCGTTCCTTTTGTTGGTGATAGAAGGGCACTGACACACAGAATCCTGAGCACTCTGTCTTCCCCAGTCTATCGTGTTGTCAGTCTGGGATTTCAGTTCCTACAGATGAGGATTCAGCTTCTTTCAGTCATGTTAAGTTCACTTGAGAAGGTTTGTTTTGCCCCTTGAATTGTAGAGGTACATATTGTCATTTATATAACTTCATTGAAAATTTGGCCCTATTTGACCTCATAGGCATATTTTTCCTCTAGTAGTGTCAAGAAATATAGTGTTTTAATTTGTCATAGATATGGCCTGACAATATCTACAAAATCGAAACACTCAAAGCATAATTTGGTATTCTAATTCAGCGACTTCTCTGTGGTGTGGTACATCTGATCTATAGAACTTCTGTCTGTATCTCTAAGGCACATTGGTGCCAATTGGTTGTGCTAAGGAGACGCGGAAGGAAAGACAGCCGCTTCTCTGGCATGCATTACTTCTTGCCTTAGTATACAGCAAACCTCTGTGTGAACTCTCTAGAGCTCTGACTGCACTGATCAGAAAGGAGAAGATCCAGCAGTTCCTCATCCCCAAGCTGTGCTGAACGTGCTACAGGTTGCTTATTCCAGGGCAGTCAGGGATAAGGTAACTGCTGCAAGGCTACCCTTGGCTGGATTCTAGAGTGGCCATAGGTATTGTTTCATGTCTTAGTAACAAAATCCCCCCAGATGGGGTGCCTCCAGCACTGACAAATGCAGGATTTCTAACATACCTTCACAGGAGCATAAATATCAGTTTCTCTTGAAATCTACTGAAAAGGACTCTGTCTCAGCTTGGGTCTTTTGAGTCTCTTGCAGGAATGACCAACCCATTGGGACAGAATGGGACAAAGATGTAGAGAGTTTGTAGCCTGTTGCACCCACAATCCTTAACCATTTTAGCTGTAACACAGACAACTGTTAGATTGATAGATACTGATTGCTTCAATAGAAAAGTTCTATGGACTACTTGTTAGCCCGATGCATGTCAGCTGGCTAAGTGCTAAAGCTCTGTCACTCCTTTAGCAACATCATTGCATGTTTTATCTTTATTGTAGAAACAAATTAATGAAAATTATATAGATTAAGGCAGGCAATAATCAGATATGTTCTCTTCTGTACTAGAGAAACTATCCAACAATGATATTTTCCAAATTCCAGTGTGTTTTCCTGTGCTTTATAATTTGATATTTCAGTGCACTGTCACTTGAAATTAATTGCAACTAATTAAAAGTGATCCAGTTAGGACAATTGGACAATAGTGCCCTGGAGATTGCTTCATTCCCAGAGGTTTTAGTGACTTGCTGCTGCACTGGTTCAAGTCTTCAGAAGGGTGCTATACATCATAATGTCATTTTACATTGTTATTTCTCTGAAAGCAGCAATTTAAAAGAGTCTCCAGTGAACCTTGAGCAACTTTGCACTAAAAAGAAAAATGTTACTGTTCAAGATCTGTAAAATATAAAATATAGATTCAAAGAAATCACTTGACATGAATAGTAGTATTAAATTTGTGCCATTATTTGCATGTAATATATAATGTTGTAGTAAAAGGCTAACAAAGCATTTAAGTTGCTCCAGGGCTCATTGATTTTTCTGCACCTTTGTTCAAACTAGGTCAAAACCAATGTTGGTCTTATTTTATCAGACATATTTTTCTCATGTTTGAGACTTCTGTCCTAAAGTGATATAACACAGTTTAAGCCACAATGTTTTGTGGCCTCCAACACCTATTTAGAGAAAACCAATATTCTTGTTTTGGTTTAGATTACCCTAACCAAGCAGCTGGCTAATGTGACCTAAACTTCCGAATATAGAGAGGCCCTATTTTTCAGTAACTTGGGTGAACTGAGGGCTTAATGAAATAAGGCTTGCTTTCACGTTAGGGTGAAGGCCAGTCATTTAAAGAATTATGAAAATGAACCTTGTAACCAGTGCAAACGTGTTAACACAGTTAAACAGCTCATTTGATATTCTGCCTCACCACTATAAGCAGAAACATAGAGCCTACTAAAATTCGATTTTGTCCCAAGTCCCAAAGCAACAAATCTTCCTGCCTGTGCAACCCATACTTAGCAAACTTTTTTCTGTGAAGAAATAGAGATGCAGAATTGGGATCAGAATAGTTCTTGAAGAGGAAAAACATAAGCTAGAGGCTATTTTTAGACAATGATGAGCCTTTCAAACAAACTGTATATTGTCCTGACATTTCACATCATTTCTCCACTGTGAAATGTGTTTTATCACAGAAACCAGCCCATTTGTTATAGTATGTGATCCTTCCTCCCACTACAGCACATCTGGAACATCATCTCCTCTCAACATATTTTGTTTTTCTTAATTCATCTGATTTCTGAACAGGACCATCAGTCAGTCTTTGAATAGGTTTGATTTAACACTGTGTTATTTCATTTCTACACAGCCATAATAGCACAAAAATCAATAGAGTTGTACTGACATACAAATTGAGTAATGTATTGGCAGATCAGACCTATTGAATCTATTTTGCTTGCAAGACCATTAAAATTGGTTTTAAAAAAAAACTTCAGCAGTGAGAAAAGCAGTAGTTTAGTTTTGTGCGTAAAATCCACCCTGTGTTCTAATACTTGGGCTCATATTAATTGGAAAATGAGTGGATTCTTCACTTTTTTATCAAGAAACTATTGAGGAAAGTTATGTTAAAAAAATGCATGTATTTCTTTGTACAACAGTAATCTCTGTCTCTTCTACAGACTGGGAACTGATGACATTCACCTGTATTAATGGATAAACTACAGAACAAAAATAAAAAAACAAAAAAAACCCAGAGACAAAATGCTGGTTCCACTACGTTCAGTTGGAGTTTTATGTCCAACTTTGCTGGAATTAGGAATTTATCCTAGATCCCCTTTATTTATTCCAACTCAGCCACACTAACCAGCATACAAAAGTACATGCTTCCTTGTAAGCGTGGCATTATTATCTTCTTCATTAGATCAACACAAACCTCTCAGCATTTCTCTGGGACTATCCCAATATCCTCTTGCTAAATGCAAAGTGAGATTAAGCAGACTTGCAGTGTGTTCTGTGCATGCTGAAACTCAGGCTTTGGCAGGCTTCAAGAGAGAGGGTTCCAGAGAGAGTCAGTAGGAATGTTTTGTCCATCAAGATGTTTGAATTGGACAATAAAAGCACTCCAGGCAGTTGTAAGTTATAACCACTAGAAGATAGCAAAAAAAAGGCAGTCTCAGAGATAACTGAATCCGAGACAATGCACTTTGGCTGGAAGATAACTCATGTCACTGCTGCTGCAGTTGGTTTTTAAAAAGTAATCTTTTTCTATTCAAGGCAGGGAAGAAAATACTAAAACACAAGAATGACTGGGTGAAACTTAAAGAAACCTCACATGCCTTTATTAACCTTTATTTTGTTGGTAGACAGATACATGTTTTTTTTCTGAGAGTGCTGGTAACCGATCATAGAGTTAAAGTGGGAATGAGTGCTCTCTGCTTCTCTCTCCCCCTGTCCTCCTTGTCCAGTGCTCCCCCTCCCCCTTTCTTTCTTCCCCCCACCTCTCTCTCTCTCTGTAAGTTTTGAACCTGATTCAGGCTGTGGTCTCACATTTGCTGCAGAAATTACTTTACTAGCTTAAGACAAAACTCCTGCTGGTTTAACCTCTTCCCTTGCCAAAGGTTATTGGCCCCAGAGCACTGCAAAGTTAAGTGGATTACTTCAGGCAATCTCCTATGGTAGGCTGAACTGCCTTGGCTGACTTTGCAGTGAAGTGGGTAAGGATCCCTCATCTGCCCCACTCTGCTTGCTTTGCAGGATGCTGTGGAGAGGTAGCGGCCCAGCCATCTCTGCTGTGAATGCCTGAATGCATCTTCAGTATGATCCTAAGAAAAACTTAACAATTTCTAAGTGTAGTTTGTGCTATATCCTCCTTACTAGGTTTCTTTGCCACACTGTTCTTCCATACCCATCCTGAAAGAACAGATCAGGGTCTCCAAGGTTTTAACCCACTCTGTCTGGCTGTCTCTGATGGAAGAGGCAGTGGGGCAAAAAGCCCTGACAGATTAAATCTCTCAGACCCATCTCCCATTTACTGAACTTAAGGGATGTTTAGTTGGATAAAGATAGTATGGCTTGATCTGTATTAAATAACTGTCTTATGGTATTTCAGAACCACTAAAATAATTTTACAAAATTACATATACTACATATTCCAGTGTAGAGACAGACACACAGGGAGACTGGATAGTTAGCACATATGAGACATTTCTGTAACTTAAATTAATAAAAATAATAGCAAAATGGTATCACAAAGTCTTGTTCTTTCAAATTCTCAGTGTAAACTTTCTGGGTTTGTATTCTGGCAAACCAGTAAACAGATATCTGGTTTTTGCAAACATTTTAAGGGCTCTATTCCATGGCCTACAACACCTGGTGTATCTCAACTCTTGGTGTAATTTAAACAAACTGGCCATGTAACACATCTCTCTCTCAGTCAAATAAAGCAGACTTGGTGTGCTGCCAATTCCGATCTCATTTATTTGCTAACCCTGGGTTTTATTTATTCCCTGAATCATCAAACACATTGCAGAGAGTGACAGGAGCAGACAATATTACATCTAATAGCTATATAATAATGTAAATAAAATCTGGTAAATCATCAGGTACATTACTTGCCTGGTTTTAACTGCCCCACTTAATTTTGTTCACTTGAACCAAAAGTATAGTAAATGAAAAAGCTTTTTGCACTGAGCAAAGTTAGAAAGAATATACCCATTGGATACTGATGCCCTGTTATTTAGATTAAGTGAAAAATACCTTTAACAAAAAAATACACCTGGATGTAATACAAAATTTCCTGCAAAATTTGCTCATTATCGTCTGTGGCAAAATCTCTTCAGTGGCTCAGGGATCAGCCCAGTACTGCCTAGCTGTGGGATAGAGTCCTGTAAACAGTAACGGATGTGAGGCTCTGTGAAACGCTGGAATGCTTTCCAGTGTTGAGTAAGAGTTACTGAGATGGTTTCTGTGATCACAGGGAGAGACAAACCAAGGGGGAAAGAAGGGATGAAAGCAATGTTTTGAAGTTAAGAAATGTGAAGGAGATCACCCTCAGTTCCCACAGGGGCAAAGAGTTCATGGTCAACAGACCATTGTGTGGATTAGATCTGAAGAACAAGTGTAGAGGTGACAAAGTCTTGTGTTTGTTTAAGGCTTCTGTTTTAATGAGATTTGTCTAGCAGAGGTCTAACTCAACTTTACATCAGATTGATTTCTTCTGTAGAGTTGATTTAAACCTCCACCAGGTGAAGGATGGGAGCTGACAGGTCAGTTACGTGTCACTTTTAAAGATAACTATTGAAAAGAGGAGCTGTAATTTTTGTATATGTTGTTGAAATACATTTCTGAAAACTGAATCCAAGAAGCGTCTTCAAGAGCAGCATGTAAATAGTGAATGGAAATTGATGGCCTGAAGACTTTTGTGTACAGTTTCTGACTATAAAGTTCACCAAACACTCACTTTCTTCTGTTTATTAGTTGGCCGTTCCTGCTAGGTTAACATGGGAAGAGAAGACTGCAGTACTTGGGGTTGTGCCTTGACCACATAATTGGAAAAGTAAATGGTTTCCCTATGATCAGAGTCGGAATCTGTGCCAAAATGACTGAGCTCCATTCAAAACCCCCTTTTCATGAGTCATTTTGTGGCAATGCTTGTTAAGAGATGGCAAAATACTAGGAGTAAAATGATCAGCACACCTCAGGCGGCTAATAATAACAAAATAAGCTTTCCCTACTGTGAAGCTGGCTCCTCTCTAGAGTCTTCACACTTACACGAGCTTCCTATGCAAGAGTAAGTCAGAATCAGGCCATGATTTTTTTTTTCTTTAAAAAATGTATTTTAAGACCCCAATTTACCTGCTGATCTAAAATATAAAGAAGTGCTTAACTTTCCAGTTTGTTAACAAGTTCCAGTGTCCTTTAGCATGTGTCTCTTAGAGAAAGAATGCAATATTTTGCATTTGAAAAAGAATGAATGGCAAGGCATGGTTACAGAGGCTGGAATTCAAGAATCATTGGCCTCACTACTGAAAGCCATGAATCACTGGCTTGACTGTTCCAGGTCCAGCTCTGGACACCCCTCTGTCTCCTAAACACATCACAATATATTAATTTGTGCTGCAACTAATCATGCGTTGTGCAATACATTCTTTATTACTCTGTTCTACTCATGCATTGTGCTCAAAGGACAGATTTTTTTCCTGATTTTCTAGAAAAGCAGCAGAGGTCTGGAAGTCCTGTCAGATTTGAATCTAGTACATACTAGAGAAAACAACTATTTCTCATGTTCAGTGTAACAGTTAATTCTCTAGCATTTCAATAGTCATACTGAGTAGGACAGTATATCCTTTATTTCTGAGGATTTAGTTCCTTCCTCTATTATGTGGGCTGGGCAAGGAACATGGCCCTAAGTATTCTTCGTGTGATTTATTCTACATTGACAACCACTTAAGTGGAGGCAAAGTTAGACCCAAAAGGCACAAAGTGATGAAAGCTGGAACTGAAAAATAGCATGACAGTCAAAATTGCTGAGTTTCACACAGCCCCTGCTCTAACAGTGTTAGAAAACTCTTGGTCGAAAAGAATCCCAAAGAGCCCTCTGGAAACCCAATCCCATGACTCATGATCTCCTTGAAGGCTTTTTTCTTTCCCTCTACAAAATGACAGTGAATAAAGCCTGGTGGACTTGGCTACTTGCTGCAATTTGACAGCTTTTAGTCAAAATATTTTCCATTTACAAGAGAAAAATTTCTTTATATCCCAACCAAAGCTGAATGCACTGGCATCTGCAAGTCAGACTGAGCTGGTTTTGATTGGGTTGCAGGCTAGATCTTTCCATAGAGGTGGAATGCTTCTGTGGCAGGGGATGGGAAGGGATATGGAGGAGATGCACTACCTCAGGAACTTCGTGATGAGTAACACTGGTGGCTCAGACATTGTTTCCCAAGGACTCCCAAGAACTGAGGTGGCACTTAATGGATCAACACTTCTGTGTTTGCCTAGCTCACTAGATTGGTTGAACGACTGACAAGCCAGTGCCACTGCATTACTCGCTGCAGGTGAAGCCAGGAAGAATTCTGGTTACTATGTGTATTGTGGCTATACAAAAGTAAACAGGAACAGAGGACTACCCTTTCCTTCCCAGCAGCCACTCTATGTTGATTCACAAAGGCCAGATGCTATCTGATCTTCCCACTGGGATTCAGTTAAGAATGCAGACCCTGAATACTCAAGTTCCCTCTGAGAATTACATAAAACTGAAAGTTAACTGAGCTGCTAAAAGGAGCATGCATCACACATATAAATAATTTTTTTTGAGGATAAAAGTGTTGTTTTGATGATTGCTTTTTAGAATGTCTGTATAAGCTCAAAAGTGTTTTTAAGATAGCTATGGCTAATCCATTGAAGCCAATCCATCTTTTCAAGTTTGTGTGTTCAAGACCCTTTTATAATCCAAACAGTGCAAAAAAGTGTTGTTTTCCAACTCCACTTTCAACAGCTAAGAAATGGATCAACATGCTTTCATAATCTTCTGTGTGTATGAAGATGCAATAATAAACTGGTTTTTTCCTCTGACATAGGAAATGGCATTCAGAAGGAAGTTTAAAAAGGAGGAGAACAAAAGAACACAGGTAGGCCTTTTCCAAGTGATTTTTCTAAAATAAAAAAATCAAAATTAACTAGCCTTACGGCAAAGCTTGTCAAGAGTACAAAAATCTGAGGTTTTTTCTATCTTGTTGTCTTTACTGAGCCTTAAATTAACTGCAAGGATCCCTATGCTTGTATGATTTATCTCTGACAATGTTGTAGGAGACAGAAAACTTTGAAAGGACACTTTAAAGTCAAGAGTGCAATAACAAATATTTTGTAGTTTTATATCTTTTTATAATACAGGCTTAACAAAGGATGTATTTTCTTTACTCTTCAGTCTGGATTTCTCTTTTTCAACATGAGAAAATTAAAGCTGATTGTATGCTGAAGTCCATGCTTCTGTCACTGTTCAGTTTGCGGATGAGAAATGAAAGGGTCTAATTTTTCTTGCTGATGAGCTACATGTATTTTGTATGTTTATATATAGTGAGTATAAAAAAGTGATTTCTCATTTCCTTAGATTTAAGTTTGCAGACCTGGTACTGCTCCTCTTCCTACTGTGCATAATAACCTTTGTCTCTCTAAATTAGAAGCTCTACAGTCAGCTGGAATGAAAATGAAGGTGTCACCTACAAAGTTAGGGTTTTCATCTGTCTGACCCAAACAGTGGCAGTGTGGATTACTCATCGGGAGAAGCTGGTTCGAAGGAAGTATGTGGATCGTAAAGCAGGCACCCATTTGCTACTGCATAGGTGCATAAACGTACTATTCTTTACATGCCAAATGCTGAAAGGAAAAGCAGCTGTCAGTTCATTGCTGTGTTCATAAGGTCTCTCTTGCCTTGGTACCTTTATTTAACTAATGCTGCCATGCCACTAAATACATATTTGAGGTATATTCCGCTGAGGGAGGTGCAGGCTGTCACTGCATTAATGATGTCCCAAACTGAGCTCTGTATATCTAGCTTATGCTAATTCCCATGGCTTCTTAGTGCTTTTTTTTTGTTGTTTTATAACAATATAAATCTTTCATGTATTTTAACTATTGCTTCAACCTGGATCCTTTACATTGACTTTTCAAAGTATTCTGCATATCAACTTATTTCATGCTAGTTAATGAGCAAGCAATGATTTTTTTTTTTTCACTACTTGCTACAAATGTGAGACAAATTTAAATTTTGGAGAGAAATGTCCACCACTGCATATTCCACCAGCATTTTCACCAGTGCATCATGGTAGTAAAATGCTAACTTCATTGCATGTTACTTTGAATGTGCTTCAAAATACATTTACATGCAGGAAAATGCAGCCTTCTTCATCAGTCAGTGTTGGGTACACCATATCTTCTAGTTGGCTTCATTATTCTCAACTATTTAGCAGTCATCTCCTTGGTAATCAGTTGTGCATTTCTTCAGGTAATAGTATCGGCTTGTAATTGGTAATGTTACTAGCATTAAAACTTTGTTCTGCAGTTTGCTGCTTAATAGATTGACTCAAGTTGCACTGAACTTAAACCAGGAAAAAACATATATACATAAAAATTAAGATATTTTCTGTTCTTAATCTTTTTTCCATGGGTTTTTAGAGCAGGTTTTTAGCTTGTCTGCTTTCAATTAAATGCCTAAAAAGTAGAGTTTATTTTGGATGATTGATTAGAGGAATCATGTGCATGCAACTGAAGTACAATATTTTAAGTCATGACTTATTTTCAAGCAATAAAATTATCTTTATATCTTGACATGTTTTATAATTTTGAGACTAAACCAGTTATCTGTATAAGTTCAATGTGTAACTCTTTAAACTGATAGAATATTATCAGGATTTATTAAAAAACAAGCACATCTTCCTATTACAGCTGTATTTCAAAAATGAAACAAATGAATTAACAAGTTCTCTGTAATTATATCATTAGTTAATGGTATTTTTAATACAGTCTGATAAAAAAACTTAAGATGATGTGGTATTTTAGTACTACACATAGTACTACTATGTGAGTCCTGCTGCTAAATACCTTATACAAAATTCTCAAGGAAGGTTTTTTCATATAGTTACTAAACTGAGAGGACCAAATATTAGGAATAATACATTATTTTACTCCTAATTATCTGCTATTCCCATGGGACTATTTTTATTTTTTTAATGGTGATCCTAATCCAAATTCCTAAAATGCACGTAAGTGAGCTGTTAGAGGCACCCTTGCTGTCTTTTGCCCACTGTATGGTTTTGTTCCATCATTTTTTGCAGATTAAAGTGAGACAATCCATCCCTTTTCAGATCATAATTATTTTTCCTTGTGACACTTCTTCATAGGACTTGGTTTACACAGGAAAATTTTGGTCTCACTGCTCTATTGGGACTACTTTTTATTCTACATTCATTCCACCATAGCTGTGCTGGCAAAACTTCTACTTTATATGCACTTATACCACCAGAAAATTCTGTTGCCAGTTTTTCTTGTACTGCTTGAGAAACAAGTTTCTTTCTTTTGCTTACCTAAACCATGCCCCTTAATATACAGATGGCTTTCATCTTGGCTTTACTAGTAAACCTTTGAAGAGCAGACATGTCTGGGAGGTACTAGGACACAGTTTTGGAGGAGTACTAGCTCAAGGACATCATGCTTTCGCTATGTTATGCAACAGCACAAAAATCCTTTAAGAAAGGTGGAGTTTTTTGTTCCTTCTCGTCAGTGATTCTTTTAGTCCTCTAACCATGATCACTGATAAGCACCACAGATATCTGTAGCTTGTCAAAGATTAAGTAATTAGTTATGTAGGGTTTCAAGTATGGGAGCAGTGAGAGTAAAAAGGACAGTGGAAGAAAAGGGAAGATCTTCACAGCCTCAACATTAAAAACACACCATAGATGGAAAAAACAGTTTCTTAAGGATTCCTGGTAAGTAATGTGACAATCTAAGTCATAAAATCTTTAAAAGCTATTTAAAGGTCAGTGGATTCCAGTAAATTTGACATTAGTGCTTTGAGGTTTTGAAATTAATGCACTTATTGAAACATTTTATTACCCTTTTTTTTCTAGTCAATAGATAAGGTAGAATTTTGTGGTCTACTTCTTCAAGCTGCCATTATGTCAATCAAAAATACGTCTGGTGAACACATTATTTTGGCAAGTAAATGAAATGCTTTTATGGTTAGTTTAGTGTTTTCCTAAAACCCCAGCACAGTCCAGGAAGCATTCTTCCTTCTCTCTTAACCAGACTTACTGATTGCTGCATGTCAGCCACAGGCAGTCTCTAATATTGTTTTTTGCCTTGCCCTTATAATCTTACTAAGATGCATCTTAACCCGCATTGGCCTGAAAACAAATGCAAGGGGCAGTGGTTGCTTTTAAAATTATTACCACAACCATTTCCCTGGTGAAACATAAACACATATTAAATAACGTGACATTAATAATTGCATAAAAGGGATGTTAAAAATATAGTTTCAGGAAAGAGAATAAACCATTAATGAATTACTACATTAGTGAAGTAGTTTGGGCAATAGTTGAGATGTTTGTACTAAGTTGATAAATGCTATGCAAGTAAATCACTTGCACATATCTTCTTTTCTAGCCGTAGTTCAGAGTCCTTTAGATCTCCAAAGGTTGTAGATAATTTTTGCACCCACTCAGTCAATGACTGGCAATGCAGCATGGAGCCGCAGTCATTCATTCTGTCAGTCAGCAGCCCTTGATAATGTGCCTGTCAATATAATTCAGTGCCTGTTCAAGGAAAGTGACACTTTGAATAGTGGACACTTCTCAAAAGCATTCATACAGGGTCAGTTCCATGATAAATAAATATATTTTGTGTTTGGAACAAGTAGGCAGTATGCAGGAGCTGGAGTCAGAGCAGAAATACACAGTCTGCAGGACACAGCAAACTGCAATGAAGAGTGAATATCATAAATGCATCTTTGGGTTTTTGATGCTGTATTAATGATGGGATAATAGATAATAAAGTCCTCAGGATCCTACTTGGCTTGACTGAGCCCTGATCCATGACCAGGGGCACTATGCTCTGGTACACTACAAATGAGATATTAGAATAATAGTATCAATAGTTCTTTAAACACTATTAAAAAGGGTGAATATTTTCATTGCAGAATGAAAAACACAGGCAGAACTCTTTAATTACCACTAACAGTGTGTTAGAGAAAGTATTTATATGGCATACTGTGTTTAGTTTCTAGTTTCTATTAATATAGGCTGAGAATGTGAGGAAGAAATATGTGATAGTGACAAGATTTTTAATGGTACCTCACCTTAAATGCATTTTAAAATATGTAAATCAATAAAAAAATTATTTGTAATAGCAGACTAAGAGTGCTGGTTAGCCTTACTGCTGAATGAAATGTATGCTACAAGCCCTATTACCATACATCGTGGGAGCTGTAGTTAGGATTAATCTGTCAAAAGGGATGGTTTAGTGTTGATGAATATGACATGTGACCATTAATGATGTTGATTTTATCTCCTGAGATTAGCATGATTTACTTCGGATGGATAATAATGTCATTTGCTTGATGCAGTAGATCTGTTTACGAGCTGATTAAATTGTAAGGCCTTGCTTCATTTCATGCTATTTGGTTTACAGCTTCATTACTGCAATCACAAAAGCTGTGGAAATGTCCCACATCCCATGTCACAATAAATCATTGTTTAAGATTGCAGCTATGTATTTTAGCATTTCAGTTTTGCATGGACCATGCATTCCTTAACAAATATGTGATTGGGAATACATTAACAAGATATTCTGGAACATACTGCTGCAGAAATGTAGAAAATCAGCCTGAATCTTTTAATTGAGATTAAGGAAGCACTTGAGTAATTAGCTGTAACAAATTACCTTATTATTTAGACAGTGAAGTAAACGTTTTTGTTGCAAGAATGATTATCATAAATCTGCAGAAAAGTGACAGTCAAACAACCATAAAGGAAACTTGTAAGCAAACTACATTTTCAGCCTATTACCTTTTATATTTAAATAAAATTTATCAGAGACATACTCCACAAAGAACGTATTTGTTGTTCAGGGATAGTGTATGTTACAAGCTATACCATCTGTAATTACTGCACTGGGAAGAATATATGCATGTAAATCACAAAGAAAAAAAAGAATCTGTTAATTATAATGGCAAATGCTAATGTTGCCATAGTTAAGGCTGTGTCAACGTTTTCATTATAAACCCAGTTATAAAGGAAAGAAGGAGACAGGGAGGGTGGTAATCAGCCATCAGAGATTGCTGTGTGCTAAAATTTTGTATACAAAAAGGCACACTCACACCATGTAAATCAGATGTATTGGGGAGACCATGCTCACAGTCTCAGTGAGAGGAGGACCAGGGCCAAACTCTCAGCTTGGGAGCAAGGGTGACTGTTGCAATAATTTTTTCACATTTCACATTAAATGATATTGCTATTTTTATTGTCCAAATTAAAAAAATGTTGCATTTGTCAGTCAAATGGGGCCTTTCAGAGCTTGTGGCTTACCACTTGCTGAATTTGATAACTACAGTTGATTAAATCTTGGTTCATGTGCTCAATTTTAATGAAAGTTTTTCTATTTCTTTGAAGAGCATGCTTAAATAATTAGCTTAAGTTGGGTATTTTATTGTAATAGAATGGAATTTCTGTTAGTTCTTTTTATTCCCCCTTTTATTTTAAATCCCCCCCAAGCTGGTTCTTGGTGGATTTCATGGAAACATCTCAAGTTCATTTACATGTCAATTGTGCTGGGTTATGATATGGTCAAATGTGACTGTGAAATTTATAGGAGATTTGTGAACCTTTTTCCCTTAGCAAAACTCCCCTCTCACCTCAAAGTATTTCAGCTGGCAGATGAAGAAGTGGGAACCCCAAGAGGAACTGTACTCATGCATATGTATACATATATACCTATATACAGGCCTAGAGCACCCAAGGATTTCCAAATGTGTTGCAGCAACGGCCACAGCCGAAATTTCTTAAAAATAATTCATGACTCGGCTTTTCTGGTCGGCTAATGTCAGACATTTTGAAAAGCCAGGCTTTTTTTCTCATTTGCTTTTTCGTTTTTAATGGTTGATGCATGAAGCGTTCTGGAAAGGGGACACTTCAGGAGAGTTCATGCTTTGGATTGGGAAAGAGGGAACAACTCTAATGCTTGCAACTCAGTTCTATCTGGTTCTGTTTGGGGACAGATTTACTGAGCTGATTTAGTTTTCCAATACATTGTGGCTGCTGGGCATAGATCTTCCACCCCTGACTTTTAGCAGAACCAGTCCCTGTTGACATTTGTAAAATTAATGAAAATGTTTCACATGTTGAAGTGTTGATTTTTCCAGCAACATTTCAACTAATCAAATTATAACAGTGATAAACATTTTCTCCTGTTTTCTAAATGGCTCTAGACCTGAGTTAATGAAAACATATCCTTGAAAATAGAGGGATGCGTAAATTTTTTTCACAAAAGAATAATTTAATTGCTGTGACAATAAGAAAAGGCAAAAAGAGGAAACCACGCTTTGAATCTTCAGGAAAAATTTGGTAATATATTGCATCCCTGCTTAAGTTGGCTGAAATGTTTTTACTGCAGTTTCACAGTTTTATATTTTATAACTTTGAAATTAAACAAAACAAAGGCTCCCTCTCTTGATGAGCTGCACCTTTTAAAAGCAATTTGGTTTCTAGCCAAATGGAAATTCAAGGGCAGAATTTTTCGGGGTGGACATTCTTTCACTGCTATTCCTGTCGAAACAAAAAGAAAAATGCCCTTGAAAATCCCAACTGCTGGCTTCACTAAAAAGATATAATTTTACCACTGACCTGCCAGGGGTGGTCAGTTTAGTTTAATTTATGCACAGAAGAAAATCCCTTGCTAGTGCTATGAGATGGAGAGGCTATCAGCCAGGTTGATAGTAGTTTTGTGGAAAAAGACACCTTTCACCTGCATAGCTGAAGTCAGCACCTTGAACTTTAGTAACCGCTGTTTATATTAACATGGGAAAAAGCACTGAGGACATGTAATTTCTTAGTTCCCATACAAGCTGTCCCCAGTCTGCCCTTTACCATTCCTTAGACTCTGTGATGTTTGGGGAATCCATTTAAATAAAAATAATGAATCCTGGTTGGTGCTTTGAGGTTGTTTTTCTGAAAATGGTGGCAACTGTGGAACGCATATGTGTCTACATTACTGATAAAGCTGCTACTGTGCTATGAGTGAAGAGACTATTTGATCTTTGTGACTGAAGCCTGAATAAACAATTTATACATTCTGAAAGTTGATGGCTGCTGGACGATGGTTCATCAATCTTCTCTGCAGGTACCTTCAAGTATAACAATTATTGAACTTGGACAGGGAAAAAAGTAAAAGATGGGTTTAAAATTATTTAGACGGATGCAATTAAGGAACAGAAGTTGATCCTCTGAGTGGAAGAGAGGAAAACCCGTGCAGTATTTTGCAACTGGAGAATTGGTTTTGCTGCAGGTTTGTTCACTGTTAAAAGAAGAAAGTAACCTGAAAATAATAATTTGAAAAATAAAATCTGGTCTACAGTAGAAGGATCCTGGGCAGCTTTAGGCCAAAGAATTCTCCAGACTGGTGTTGAAATTCATATAGGAGAATACATTATTTCTCTGGCTTTGGATCTTATACTTGTACATAGAATATTCTTGAAGCTAAGGCAAGGTCTGCAGATGCACTCACTGCATTTGAATATCTAAATTGTATATTCAAGGTCATCTACATAGCTGGATCTCTTGGGTGAAAACACAAGAAACCAAAAAAACTGGTGTTTGGGAAGCCATCGCTACTAATGAGGACTTCATTGGATTGCAGAATTTCAGTGAAAACTGAGTCCAGTGATGTGCTAGTGTTTTTCTATGAGAACACTAATCCTAATAGGGATAATTGCCCAAATTTAGGCCACTAAGAGAAAGCACTGGATTTTCCTTCAGCAAACAATTTATGTTCATGAAAAAACTTTCTGATGTCAGCAGAGTTGTGCAGGCATGTACTGGGTGCACATTTTCCTTGAGAGATTCCTAGGATCTGGCACATCTCAAATCTGTGGCTGCTCTAGAAGGCATCCAAGTGTCTGCTGAGAAGAGTCAAAGTCACAAAGAAATAAAATCTACAAGGTAGTGTGTATGCACATACTTGCATTATGACGACTGTGAGCCTCAGTGTAATATTTAGTGTTTGCTCAATGGCACTTAGAGCAGTGAGTTCTCAGTAGCTTTAGAAAACCATGTGTTTTCTGAAGAAATATAGATTCCTGAAAGATATCTTGTTAGATTTCAGGATGAGCAAAATCTCTGTGATGATGCAGTCTGATTTTCTTTATTACCAGGGCCACAGAATTTCATTGAGGAGCTCCTGCAAGTAAGTGCAGCTATGTTTGATTGAGCTAGCTAAAGAATATGAAGAGAAATTGGGGCAGATAATTTGTTATTTTCTCCCTTCATAGAGTTCAAAAATAGGTTCTGCAAAAAAGCAATTGTGCCTCCTTCAATTATTGAGACTGCTGTAGTCAAGCCTTTTAACGAACAAATTTTGTAGAATTTAGGGTCTCTGAACTGCAAAGCCACAACAGAGTGTGGCTCTTAATGCGCCATATGAGCATTATGTTGCTGGCTTTCTCTGTCAAAGCTGGCATGTATCAGAATGCAATAAAAGAAAAACTATTTCATTCAAAATTAAATGGCCACATCCAATTAAAGAAAAGACTGAAGTCTGAAACCGTAAAATCCATTGAAAGTTTCTTTCTGTTTTAGAGGAAATGTACCAATTGCTAATGGAAGTGTTACTCTAAACTACTGGCTACTAGTTAACTATTATGCGTTCTAGCAGGATTTGTGGTTGGAGTTTTTTTTTTTTGTCATTCCTCCTCCTCAGAAGACTTGGGGAAAAGAACAGAAAACTATTGAAAAGATTTCCTTAGTCTTTTATCTTTTGAATTAGTGTCATACTAACAAAAAGATGTTTTGAAGTCTTTAACCATTAATTGACTAACTGGTTTTCTTTAGACATAAAACTTGTCAAGGCCTTGATTGTTGTGAATCCATGGTGATAGATTCTGGCTGACTGCCTAAGTACAAGGTCTCTGAACACTAGGATAACACTTTCTGAAACAGTTGGGGCTTATCCCCCATAATGCCATTTAAACAAACTTAATTGACTAAAACTTTCACTTTTGTGCATTCTGGATAAGGTACTATTTGCAAGAAGAGGCCTTTTACGAATAGACCCTAAGTGACAAAATCTGACCTCTACCTAGCCTTACATTTCTCAATTCTTGTTTATTTACACAAAATAAGCCAAAATTAGCTGCCTTAAAAATTCACTATAAGCAGAAAGCCTATTATATACCATAAGTTTTCTCTAGTGAGTAACCTTAGAATGAGTCCAAATTGAGACTCTATGAGCAGCATAAAATTCACACACTTCTGCAGTAAGACTAATTGTTATCTTCAGATAAGTGCCTTAATATGTCAGTCACTAGGCTTGTTCTATATGAAATGAATAAAAAGTTTCAGACAATGCTAAGACCTGCCTTTTTTTTTCTTTTTTTTTTTTCAGTTGTTGTTGTTGCAGTGAAACTTTAGAAAAGAGATGCCCCTGGGATGATTTTCTTAAATGTTGAGTTCTGGGCATATGCAGAATTATACATCTATCTCTACAGGTTACTGATTTTCATTTTCCACTCTTCTTTCACTGGCAAAGTAACTTGGGTTTGAATGGAAGCAGTATGTCAGATTTAAATAATATACAGGAATGATAAAACTCTCACACTTTTTGCAGGGAACATGACAACTCTGGGATAACTGTTTTATCTCTAGGAAGTCTTCAAACATCACAAGGTAAAATTCTTAGCATCTCTAAGGCATTTTGAATGGCCCATACGACATGAGTTGGTGACAGTACTCTACTCTGTAGTTGTCAGGGCCCTCACTGCTCAAAAACTTCGCCTGTGGTCTCCCCCAGCCACTGTCCACAGGCTCTGGAGCTTCCTCAGTCCCTGCCTGGGAAAGACCATGGTCATGGGCCCCACTGATCCCAAGCCTGACCCATGGGCTGATGGCCATGGCCTCATTTTGTCGCCACAAACCTGCTCAGAGGTCACAATCCCAGCTGCACTCCCTGGGTCTGATCCTGACCTGCAGATAGACTGCCAGCTTGACCCTGGATCTACGTCATCACCACAAATTTGTCTAATTGTCTGAACTCTTGGTTGAATATCAGCTGCTGTCTATGTTCCTGCCCTGCTTCCTCACTGGGACAGCCAGGACCCTGCCCTGGTGACACTGCCCTTGGTTCCCTATTCCCTGTCAGAGCAGCTGCCCTTGCTGCTTCCTGACAGTAGTGCAAAAGCTGTCATCTTATCAAAACAATACTGCAGGTCAGAACCAGATGCCAGTCTTTACCCTGTGGTAGCCACAAGGTGATTTCCAGTGTTGGTGATTTTTTGGGGGGACGTGGGAAGGGGGGAGTATCACTAAGAAGCCCATCCAGTGAAGGGAGGTCCTGTTAACAGTGCACTGGTTTCGTGAGCAGAGGATTTCTGTCTCAATTATTTTCCTAGAATAGCCACAGAGCTTTAACATAAACATCCCCTTTTCTTTTAATGTGTCTTTAAAAAAATACTCCCAGAGAAGAAAATCTTAGCCTGAGCAGTGCTGTTATGAGTTAAAAATCGCATGGCTGAGTTGGGAATTGGTCTTAACAGGCTCATTTCACTACAAAGTCTAGGTGCAACCTGGAATAGAGTAGAATAGACATTTTCTTCTCTTGAACTTATAGAGGTACTGCAAACCCAAGTCAGGCAGACATTATACAATGAATGTGCCAGTTGTTCCTCCTAAGGGAATGCAACTACTATTAGAGTTTATGGTTAGTATGAAAATCTTTCAGATGTAAGGGATTTTTAATATATTTATTTCTTAACTGACCTTGGTTTTGCTAACCAAAACAAAAAAAACCACCTACCCTCAAGTGTCAATTTTATTTAAAGACAATTTTTAATGGGAAAATGTTGTTCCAGTTTTCAATTCATGGAACACGTGTTCAGAAGTAAATTTTATCTTTAAAAGTTTTGTGTGTATTTATACTGATGTATAAAATCACATTTTTGCTATGCAGAATTTTGTTTTCTTGACTTCTGCATTTAACTAAGCACTTTGCTGTTAGAAGGCAAACACTGGTGCTGTGGCAGTGGTTTGTGAAGCAGCTATAAATGTGGTATATCCACAAACAGAGAATGTTTTTAAGATATCTGAAATAATAATTCTGAGACTGTGCCAGCTTTGTTAAGTCCATTATCTCAATCAATAGCACTTGTATATGTGATATCTAAAAGGTATTATTTAATTATTATGCAGGTCTAATTTGACTGCAAAGGCACTGAGCACCTTTCAACATGAAGGTGGAGTGTCCTTAGGCCAACTCTTTAATTTATCAGGACAAGATGAGACTCTCTGAGTAAGTGTGTCGTATCACTGTTTTACAGAATCAAGTCTACTGAGAGCATACAGCACAAAGCTTAACTACACAGTTGCAGAATAGTAAAAGAAAGTGGTTTTGAGGGAAAAGTGTTGCTGCCAATAATGCTAGGATGCTGAAATGTACAGTGATTTGTATTTTGATGTGCTGCAGCCATACAGCTGGAAATTGGATGCAGAGTCAAAATTATGACTAAGAAAATATTCAGTACTGGCAAGGAGAAAGCATCTGCCACCTCTGAAAAAAGGATGTGTAATCCTTGCAGGGCTGTGTGCCCCATCTCCACAATGAGTGGTGACCTGCATGAAGGAATAATAAGGGAATGTATTGTAGCATACTGTTTATTTACTGGGGTTTTTTTCGTAACGTTATAAAATAGTATGGACATTATGTAAGTTTTCTGGTATAACTTCATGACCCTTCCTATTTCCCCATGAACTTTCACCTTAACATATTTTAGAATTAAACCAATTTATTAATAATAAAGATATATTAAATATCAAATACTGTAATGAAAAACATTACAAGAATCCCTTCTGCCAGTAGTAAACGACAAAGTTGAAAAGGTATGTGTTAAAGGAGCGTTAATAACCAGCAACACAGTCTCACTAGTAGAGGTGGTAGAGAGTTGAGTGGTTGCATGGGAATTAGTGAGAAGCAGGAATAGAGGTTTGCTGCATAAGTTCATGGACTTGTTCCTCATCTGTCAGTCACTGCACAGCTGTGAGTGTGAAGCACTGCCCACAGGTACCCAGAGATGTTAGAGCAGGGTTTAGCCGCTTGAGTTAGTGGGGCACTAGGGTAATCCTCCTGCTGCCATCAATTCTGCTCAGTCATCTCTGGCTTAGCATCAGAGAACAAAAGGGCTGTAATTTCATCCCTGTTTCCTCACTTCTCTCTTTCTCTTTTGTAGTCCTCCATAGTTTTTTGCTAAATGAGAGGTGCTGGTTCAATCTGCATTACAAGTCTTAAGGCATTTCTTGCCATAGGTCATCCAAGAAAAATGTCCCTGTTGTTTCCCCATGTGCTCTACAGTAATCTGAGTGTTTGTCTCAGACCTACCTAAGGTACAAAGCCCCAACAAAGCAAGGAAAGAACAAGGGATTTTTTTATCCTTGGAAAGACAGAAAAAGTCCTTCTACTACTAAGCAGCTTGCAAGGCCAAAAGTTGATAATTTTACGTAATTAATATTTCTTTATTTCATCTCTGATCATTCACTTGTCCAAAAGCTGTTTCAAACCAGTTTACTAACTCACAGACAGACTAGTAATTATTGTAGATTTAAGACACCTAAACCCAAAATACTGTCAGATGTGACTATTGCACAAGAGAATCAGACTAAAAGCCTGACACATTACTACTCTTTCAGATTAGCAAAGCCTTGGATGCAGGCTTCCCTCCATCATTCCTAAAATAATGCTAATCCCTATACCTAAGGTTTTGCAATTCTGTAGCTGGACAGCACCTATACTAAAAGGATTTTCCATTGCTGCTGTCTGCTTAGCAGATTAGTTATAGGAGGGGACTCTACAGAACAAGCCATGCTTGACCTGCACAGAATCTTCAGATGTCTTGACTTTTTCCTCTTTAAAAAATTCTCAAGCATTAAAAATTAGTAGTGGAGAAATATTGAAATTGTGGTTATATTTTACTAATGACATTATCTACATTTCTCCCTTCTGAAAAGGGAAAGACCAGTGGTGCAAGACACTAAGGAACTTCTTAATTTAGGATTTAATTTAACCCACTGTGACACAGCATAGATTATGCCATAAAGATAGCACTACTGAAACTACATTTAGCGGTATAGCGGCAAGACAAAGTTATACAGTGGAAGTGTATGCAGTATATACACAGTTGTACTATAATTCCAGCTTTGATTTTTAAAAAATTATTATTTTTTCAAGTAATCAATTCAAGTATAGCTAGAAATAATAAGCTGATTTAAAACACATTGATTTGCAGCCATTTGGGCCCACTTTAACTAGGTGGGTTAGGGGTTATGATATAAGAAGAGTAGTGCTGAGGAAGTAGAACGTCTTCTTCCCTCATGAAGTTAAGGTATTTCATATTGTGATACATCACAAACAATGATTCTGTGAGTCACATTGCAGAAAACCCTCTAATGTATAGATCAATTGGTCTAGATTCCCTAGTTCTGCCTTGGACCATTCCTTTTACGTCCTAAAATTCACAGTGCTGTTAAAGATTTTTCACTGCAACTTCCGTGCTGACTGAGAGGTGAGGAAGGAGAAGGTAGGACATTCACAGTCCTTTCAACAGAGATATGAAATAGATACATTTTAGAACTGCTTCGGTCTCTTTATCATGCAGGATTCGATACTGAAATTTTTAGTTCTTTCAAGCTAAAGAATAGTAATTTATTTTATCATATCTTTTGCAGTTTCTCATACAGAGAAATTATTCTCATACATTTTGCAGAATAGAATTCTTCATGTCCCTCCTGAAATGGCACTTTTCACTCTATTCATACCAGAAGGCAATTGGAACTCGTGTGATTCTCCATCCTCCTAGGACTTCATAGAGACATCAGAGACTGCTGATACACAGGCAGCTGGAATATGTGCTGTCTTACACCGAGAAGGTGTGTGGGAATGAGTAAACAGAAGGGCCAGAAATCCTCACTCTAGGGAACTGTGGAACTGATACTGGAAGACTGTCAAGTCAGAATATCCCTAGAATGATAGGAAATGAGTTCAAGTCACACACAAATCCAGGTTTCAGAGTCTCGAGCTTAGGTAAGACTCTGGATTACATGAAATTTGTAAGAAAAGTACAGGAAATCTACAGTGATCTCATGTATTTAAAACCTGTTCTCAGTCAAACTAAGACAAATCAGTTTCGACAGAAAAAAAAAATCCTGGATGGGATTCCTAGAATTTTGAATGGATAAATTTTCAAAAATCCAAGTTTAAGAAATTACTTGAAAACTGTTTCAAACTGAGGCAGGATCTGAATCTAATTGTCACAGCCCTACAAAATTATTCTACATATAGATACTTATCACATACATAATTACCTTATTCTAGTTTGTATTCTAGAACAAATGTGTCTGCACGAGACAGTTATTCAGCAAGAATGCTGCTTTTATTCTTGAATAATTCCATGTGCAGTCAAGCCCTCAGTCAAACCACCACAACTCTGTATGCAGATGAATTGTCAGACTCTCTCTGCTTGCACTTACAGAAAATCTGTATCTCTGTTACTAAATGCAGCTGACATCTGAAATCGTCACATTTGTTTGTGGAGTAGGCATAGCTCTTACAAGCTCCCACCCTTATTAGCCTACTATTTCTATGTCCTTTGGAGGTGTTACAAACTGCATATCCTTCATATTTTGTGTTCAATGTCATTAGCAAACTAATAAATGCTATGGAGAGAAGGAAAAGTTTTTTCTTCCCTTGTGTGCCAGAAAGCAAGAGGATTTTTGCCAAAAGGAAGAGTTTTTGAGTGTGACAGTGCTCCATCAACTTTGAATATATGAGCCCAGGAGAAGAAAACAGAGTTGCTTTTCTTTCGGAAGGGGAAGGAAATAAATATTTGTTCTAGTTCAGTAAAATACTCCTACATGTTAGACCTTTTAACCATAAGGACTTTCTTTTCTTCGTGCTTGTGTTTGTCACCTGTGTTTGCCTAATTCTGTCACGAGTACTGTCTCAAAGCCTTAATAAAACATTAATGTCCAAGCCCCAGAACTTCCACTCTTACATTTCTATCATTTATCTCTGTTACTGATTTTAGCTCTGGTTACTTTTAAGAAAAGTAAAATAGCAAGCTATACATTTCAAGGAAGGGACGAGATTAATGAATGTACACAACTGGGACCTGCTGCCCATGATGTAAAATATCAGTTGGGACTCTTAACATGTACTTAAAATAGTTTGTTATCTACTTCGTGTAGTTCTTGTAGCTCCACTTTAATGTTCTTCTCTAATACAGGTTTTAACAATTCAAGTACAGACTGAATGGCCTTATTAGAATCTTTTAAATGGGTAAATAAGTGTAGCTTTTAATTCAGTTGCACCTAAAAGATGTCACTATATGGCTACTTTCTAGCCCATATGAAATTACGTGATGCTGGCTATTCAGGCATGTTTGATGTGAACTCGTCCCAGCTGTATTCTCAGCAGAGAGCAACTCCTGAAAAGCCCATGAAGATGGATCAGGTTTTTTTTACCCCCAGCAGACTGGAAGGAAGAAATCAGTTCTGCTATCACTTTTACAGTTTACATGCTATGGGCAGGAGTCTGCATCCTTGTTTAATGTCACAGCAGACTGTAGATATCAGGCATTACACAAACATTCATTTTTCAGATAACATTTTTCAGAATAAAAGCCCAAGACCAGTTGGTTTTCTAAGATTTCCAAAACAGGACCAGTGAAATAGAATTCTTCATTTTTGTGATATGTTTTTGTTCTTTAAATATCGTGAACCCTGAATCACTATCACCCCCGGGGGGTCTAGAAGGTTCCCTCACGCCTTCCCTCAGCAGTGAGGGCCCAAAGGCTCGTGAGGCATCAGCCAGGGCTTCTGGAGAAGGGGAGGATGTGCATGTCCCCCTCCCCGGTCACTGGTGGGAGGAAACCCAGCCTGAATGCATCCACTATAGGCATCTCCCAGAATTTACAGCTGCCTCACAGGAATCTGCCCAGTCACCATCCCAGTACGGGGCACTGAGTAACGCTAATTAGGCAAACTGAGAGAACCTGTGAGCTTTGACGTGCTCACCTGGCGATGATCAACCCTCGTCACAGCGGGCTCCGCGCCCCAAGGGCAGGCAGGAATGGCTGCCGGGGTGCTGTGGTGCCCGAAGCCGGTGTTCGGCTGCCGGGGAAGATGGAAGCAGCAGCCACGTTGTCCTTGGAGAAGGAAGGGCCGTGAGGGGCAGGTGCTGCCCGGCCCTCGGCTCTCCGTGGCACCTGCGCCCTGCGGGAAGGGCCCTGCGCGGGAGCAGCAGCAGCACCTGCCGGGACTGCGAGCAGGTCAGTGCCTCAGCTGAAACTCCGTTACTTCTTTTCTCTCTGAGGAATGTTTGCCATCGCATTAACTTCTTTTGGAGATTTTTGAAGTATATATCAAGAAAAATCCCTTTACACATCATCATCTACTTAAGCCTTCGTTGGTTCAAATGTTATTCCCTTTGCTGTTGAAAGTAAACTTCATAAAGATCTGTTTTCCTTTAAAACAAAGGATTTGAATTTTTATATCGGAGTAGCCTTTAGGTTGTTTGTTGTTTATGTATCTTGCAGTATGGCATTTCATTTTAAGGAAGAATTCTTTTTGGGAGGTTTATTTTGTTCAAAAATTTAAAAGCTGATGTGTTTGACTTGAGATTCTATGGGTTTTGTTAATAACCTGGTTTCTGCAGGAAAAAGTAAGTTCTGTCATAATGGCTTTCCGCTTCAGAAGGGAATTCTGTAACTCTTTTAAGTGTAATGTGATTGTCTCTGCATCATTGTTTTGTGACTTTCTTCTGTTGTTAAATACCAAGCTAGGGCTTCTTAAATGTGAGAAGGAAAAATAGACAGCCTTTATACTATTGTTTACTTCCTCATTGGTATTATGCAGTTCTTCACATTATAAAAATGTTATTTAATCATGGTAGATTTAATTCCACCTACCAATTCCTCCATTATGCAAGGCTTTGTAACAGGACAGCACTGGCTGGGTTACTGAGTCCTCCGCTCCCTACTGCAGCCGTCACATTGGATAATTTGTTTTTGAAGTGTGTTGTACTCTATCTTAACAACACTTGTGTGGTTTATTCCCACTATTCCCAGAGGATGGCTGTTACAGAATGTGATTGCTTTACAACATTGCTAGTGAGCCATTTGCCATTGGAACTGACTTGGGATAAAGTCAAAAACAATGAGCTACCACCATATACTTTAAAAAAATTCATGGCCAGCTAAAGTCCATTTGGACTCATGCCAAAATCATCTTTTAAATTTTTTTTTCTCTCAGCTTTTTAACTAAATGTTAGGCAGCAATCCTGTCCTCTCTCAGCTTTTTTAATAGTAGACTAAATAAATCAAGCTTGTTTAATCTCATTTTATAAAATAAGCCGTCCATTGCCCTGATCTACCTAGCAGTCCTCCTCTACCTGCTCTAATTCCAGTCAGTCTGTCAAATGCAGGTGGCTAGATTGAATGCAGTATTTCAGGTGAGCTCTTCCCAAACCTTTACACAATGTTATTGCTCTTCTTTGGCTCTGTTGGAAGTTGCACCAGCTGCCATACAGGGGTGATCCACAATCATTGTATTTTAGCAGTCATCCTATTAATATTGAGGAATTACACCATTTATGCTTTTTTAGCACATAATACTGAGATTTAAAGTTTGTTTTTAAATCAGAGGAAGGTTAATGTGTTGTCACCTACTTTCAATAATCCTAGGCTATATCTCTTAAATATTTTAATTTATTTTCTGTGCATTGTTCCTTTCACCTTACTGTTGTAAAGTTTTGGCTATTACTGGCAACAAAATAAAAAAATATCAATGTCAGACATCATATTTCAACTCTTATAATAGTCTTTATTTGGTTTGTGTCAGTTTTGTTTAAGTTTGGTGGAAAGTCCTTGTTGCTGTTGTGGTCTCAAATCCTAGAGTTCTGAGTTGGAGTGGAGATTAACTAGACTCCTATAGTTTGGGGCTACTATTGGATTTCGTTTTCACTTCACTTGATTTTTATTCTCTAGTGTCATTCCTATCAGTTGTTTGTTTCCCTTTCACCCCATGCTCTGTATTGCCCTTCTCATTTAAATGAATACAACATATCACTTTGAGGTTGGAACATGCCTGTATTATCTTTACTGCATTAGTTTCTTTCTTTCATTTATGTAACTGAAAAAAAACTTCATCTATTTCAATATCCTTTGCAAAGCCTAGGATAGCTTCTCTCTTGGCAGTTCCCACTTCACCCCATGCTTCTCAGTTAAGGACCAATGAGCACACACAAGTGTTTTTCCCCATGCGTTCCTTCTGTTTCTCTTTTCACACCTAACACTTCTTGGGGTGGTATTGCATCCAGTTAGGCCTGGAGTACCTTCTTCTGGGTTTCTTTTTACTGTGTTTGGATTGTAGATTCTTGACTATTTAAACATTCTTTATGTGAAGTATTAGTAAGACTTTGCTCCCTATTCAACCTATTAGCTACACAGTCCAGCTGATGTAACTACACCACTTTGCCTTTCTGAAATTTAAGCATTTAGAGACCCACTTACTGAGTTTGTTCTCCCGTTTAACTTACACCAGTTTTGTCTGACTTGGTCCAGGACTGATTTCTACAACTGGCTAATTCCCAATATTCTCACTACTTATCAGTAATATAGATACAATGTCTTGTCACCTCTTATTTGTCTGATGAGGATTTGATTAAGTGTATTGTACGTTGCATCCAAAAATAACTGAATGTTACTGCTATGGATAACATTTACAATCAGTTTTGTCCCTAATTTTGTGGTTATAAACAAATGCCCTTAGCCACCACTCGGGGGAAAGAATAACTGTGTCATGCTGCACACAATGGACCCAGACTTAGGGAGTACCAGACTCTAAGGTAATATTTCCTGTGCTTTCCTATGCTGCAGTGAACCCTGCTAATATTAGTAAGGCTGATTTTTTTTTTAACAGACTTGAGCACCTGTTGTTCAGTTTCTCCGAAAATCAATTTCTGAGCCTATAAAATGGATTAGTCTCTAGCCAATCTTTAACTTGCTTTTGAGTAGGTATGCATATGTAACCCACTGTTCACTGTGCTATGCGTCCCTCTCTGTGGCCGCATCTGGCCAACAGCGGATATGAATATGCTACAGCTGCTTGCTAGGATATTTAACTCGAGGTGTAAAGGTTTGAGTCAGCCCTGGAGGTCCAGGTAATAAGCAAGATGGTGATTATTACACTTCCAGGATTGTATGTACTTGCATTCCTGAGGACAGCTTGTGATGTGGGTGTGGAGAGGATAGTTTAATTCGGCGGGGGGAGGAAGTATTGTGGGCTTTAGAATAGATAAAAGGAAACTATTACAAAATACATCAAAAGAGACTTCACAGAAATATGCCTGTCCTCATTTTAATGTCTGCAATACAAAAAAAAAAACCTGGAAAAATGTTGCACAAATGAGTTTACCATTTCATACCTGATGAAATGACATGGTTATGCAATAATTGTTTTCAAGATGGGGATGCACAACTCACTACATTATTCTTCTAGTACTCAGGTTAGTGTGTAAACTAGTCTGTGTATCTATGCATACTGCATCTATGCAGTAATAAATTTTTATTGGTTTGGTTCATCCAAGATTATTAGCTATCAGAACAGACGTAGATATTTTCAGAGGTGCTCTGCATAAATGACCAAACAAACTGTTTGAACGTTTCACAGTCCTTTATTTTCTTATGAATATGTAGGAATTTATGGGGTTTTTTTAATTTAAGTTAAAAGTATTTTTCTATTATTTTTTTGGCAAAAGTCTAGGCAAGACTGTCTTTGTGTAAATAACATACAAAAAGTAAAAATGCACACATCTCACCCATCACTGAAATGAAACCATTTCTTGAATTAAAACATGAGACATGACTGGTCAGACAGATGTGCTGATTAAACTCCCCATGCTTGTATAATTTTGACAGGCATCAGTTCCAAGTTGACTGTGTCTGTGATACAATGGCTAAAACATGCTCTTCTCTGTATAGGTGTTCAATGTTTTCTTTCTTACCTATTTACATGGATGTACCTTGCATGGCCTCTTCAGATTTTGTCCTCTAAACCGTCTCATCACAGAGAGAAAACCAAAATTCCTGTAGTTTGCTCCAAGGTATTCCCAAGCCCCTTCCCAAATTGTCATGAATTGTGTGACTGTGTTACATGTTCTTACATTTGAAACCAGAATTTGTAAGCTTTAGGGCTCCTTTTGTCCCAGGAGAAATCCTGCCTTTCTCAGAATTGCTAGAAAACTTCTACTGATTTCAGGCTGACTTGAATTTCACATTACATTGTGGATTTAGGGTGTGTGCAAGTTTTAATAGCTTAAATGTATAAATGTAAATTGACACAATCCCATTAACCAGCAAACACAATTAACCATGTGGAACACTGTTTATACAAGTTTAAGTGTTTTAGTTAGAATAAATATTTTCACCCTTACAGAGCTAGCTTTTTTCATAACCTGTGACCTGGTTTATACACAGCTATGATGATTCACAAGTACCTTCTCTAACAGGGATTAAATTATACTGGTATAACTATCAGTAGGGATAGAGTTAAGCAGTATTTTTGCTTACTTTAATAGTATCTACCTGCAAGAAATTGTACCATTTTTACTCAGTTACTTTAGAAATAGGTACATTAAAACAGTACTGAAAGTGTTGACTGTTCATTGAGGAGGTAAGGCCTGCTATAACACTTTCCCGGTTTATTTAACTCTAAAACAAGATTGTGGCACTATGAGTAGCCAGTTTTCTCAGAGAATTTGTCAGTACCTGTTTTGTAGATACATCAACAACCATTTGTTTCTCAACCAAATTACACAGTTAAACTAGAAAAATTAGTTGCTGCATCTGGTCTAAATTACTTTCTCAATCTTTTTATAAACCTATTGATGTATGTAGGATATCTGCTTTTGATCAAACATAACATTTTACCCTAACTTCATAAAGTCAGCCTGAAGACCATAATTATAAATGTGATCAGCTCTCTTCATAAAATGTTTGACACCTCTACTGAAATGTATTTAGCAGCTGATCCTTCTTAAATAAGTAAATAAAATCAAAACAAAACAACCCCCACACTTATTTCTACTCATCTGTTTTATCTGGAACACATTCCTTGGGCCTGTTGGTGCAATATCTATTTAAGGAAATTGTAATCTTGCAAAAGAAGAGGAATTGAAAAGGGAAGCAGGAAAAAAAAATCTTATGAATGTTCTCAGACTCATGAGCTCAAGTAATTCATGATGGAAACTGGCTATAAGGCAATTATTTTTCTCTTTAGAAGCTGACAAAATTAACTCTGATCTTGTTGTAAAAATATGTAGGGACAAGTAAGATTTTGACTGGGTTTGTTTTGGTCATCATCAGTGAATTTCTGTGGTAGCCTGATCTAGGCAGTGGTGAGCAGGTTAAGTGGGGATGGTTATCAGTGGTTCCATACAGGGTGGGACAAAGTAATGAAAATACAGGCCAAAGAGGAGAAATATTTTTACTTACAAAGCTGAGAACTCTATGACAAGAAGCAGTTTTTCTTTGCTCTATAATCAGTGCATGCAGTGGGAAACCTTACGTTTTACTAAAGCCTTGTCTAGCAAAGCTTGCTATCACCTAACATGCCATGGTGGTTTCTACTTTCTTTGAAAAAATGGTGACTCAAAGGTTCCTATTCAGTTAGCTATTTATCTAATAACTTGGTGGCTACAGATTTGGATTTTTTCCAATTCCACTTGAGTAGAGTAGGAGACTCATCTCTTCTAATTACCATCTAGGGTGAAAAGGGCATGTTGCAAATGTTACCTCTTCTGTACGGAATGTTTAAAGCTTTTTCTTGGGCAAAGAGAGTGGGTAGGAACACGATTAGATCTGAGCACTGGGACACCTGAGCTCTGGGCTTTGGTAAGCATCATAACCACAGCCTTGTTAACTCCTCCTCTTTCCCTCTGGCTCAGTGCACTTTTATGCAAAGTGAAATGCCTTCAAAGGAGAGAATGAAGATTTTTTTTTCCCACATTAGAATAGCCAGGTGACTGAGGAACCCTAATAAGAAGTGAGGATTGTGGGTTTGAAATCTCTCAGATCAGGGTCTTCATGCATATTCCTCTGCCTCAAGACAAGCACTTCAAGCATGGAGAAAGAATGCAGCAGATGATGGTAGTAGTTGATCTTTCCTGGTAGGGAAAAATACATCTCCACAAAGAGATTAAGGGCTGTGAATTGTACAAGAGGGGAGACGTTTCCCTGCAACTGTAAGATAGATTGGTGTGCTTGAGAATCTGGGCTAATGCTTACTAACTTCAGTGAAACTAAACCATTACATTGCAGCTGCAGTTTTAGATCTTGTGACGGCTGAAAGGGTGCTAGTAGTGGGATCAATTCCCTTGCACAGAGTGTGGGTCCTCACGTCTGAGCTGTGCGTCCAAGTCCCAGCTGAACCGACCCCTCTAAAGCTGTGGCAGTGGATGAACTGCAGAGGTGGTCTTTTCCAAACAGGAGGCTTTGCCGTGAGAAAGCCGAACGGCTTCTCCCAGTCGTGCCGGCAGGGCGCCGAGCTGCAGCTTTGCCCCATCCGCGTCCCACGCAGAAGGAAGGCAGGGAGATGCTCCGGCCTTTCTCTCGTACCTCGTCTCGAACAGGAAGCCCCGCGGAGACGCCGCAGCGGTCCGGGGGGCCCCTGAGCCCTGCCCTGCTCGCCTGCCGCCCGCGGGGGTCAGGCGCAGGCAGGGGGGCAGTTCCCTGGCTTTCTTCCCCTGTCCTACCCCTCCTCCTCCCAGTGTAAGTAATGACCGCATCATTAACAACTGATGCTTTCACCTTTGCAAAACGTCTTCGTGGGTAGCAGCTTATGTGACTAAAAAGGCTGAGCGAGCCAAGGATAGGGCACAAACGCTGAACCTGTAATACAAAGCGTACGTTCATAATTACCGGCATTATGCTGTCCTACCTAAAACAAGCAGTTCTGCACGTCTTCTGTGATCTGTAGTAATTATCCCTCTGCGTTTTACAAGACTCTTGCGTCACTGAAGTACCTCGAGGTGACTCCGTAGCACCCGCCGATGGCGGGGACGCTGCCTCGTTAGGTCTGATGGAAACGGATGGCAATGGCTGTGCGGAGGCGCACCCGCCGGGGAGAGGAGGGGGCTCGCTGCCGAGGGTGCCTGGGCGCAGCGCGGGACGGAGCGAGAGCGCTCTGAACACCAGCGTTACTTTTTAACGCTTTTGAGTAATGATCACGGGGCTAGCGTGACAGGTAAAGGAGCTGGAAATCAGCTGATATTAAGTGAGAAATCATTTATCAGTTTAAGGCTGGTTAGGTCCAGTTTTCTTAAGCTGATTGAAGAAACGAGGAGAAGGGTTTGAGAAACCTGGAGCCTGTGTACTCATTTCTAAATTGCACTGGACTTCTAGTTACACATCGAAAATCCTTTTCTAAAAATAACTGCTGTCCATCAAGTAATGTGAAAGACTCGCAGAGCGTTTCCTAGTGTGTTAGATCTCTTTCGCCCAGTAGCATTTCATGCCTCCCCCCGTTTAAAAACAATGGAGAAAGGTGATGTTTGGATCTAGACTAGTTTTCACCAGCGATAAAGGGGCTGTTTTCTGTAACAGCGTAGATTATTAGAAACTTGTAATTTGCAGTTCGCATTTGCCATCAAGATCACAGCGCGGGGGGGGAAGGGACTAGATCCTATAGTAGCCTCAGTAACTCCCGTTCACAGGTTTGGTATGTCGATGGAAAAACCCAACGCTTTCAGAGAGAAGTTGCTTGAGTTTAATAAACAGTGACTTCAGAAAGTGCAATAAAATCAATTAATGTTGCAAAAGCATTGGCCAAAAAGAAAGTGGCGAAAGGATTTATGGTAATGTAATGGATTTACAAGCATTTATCCTGCGACTTGATAAACAGCAATGGGAAGCCGAGATGGTGAAAATAATTAGTCCCGCAGCCTCAGTGAATATGGACAATTTATTATTATAATTTTATCCTTTCAGTGGTTATTCAAATTTATTTTTTAATTTTGTGAGCTGAAGCGCAGGGGGATTAATCTAAAGTTTGGTTCCCCCTTCCTCGGGGGCTCGGTTTCTTCTCACATTTTCTCTCTTCACAAAGCAAAGCGTGATCTGTCATTTGCCAGGGCTTCTGCACACAGAGAGCTCGTTCTTAGGTTTTCTGCTTGTATTTTAAGGACTATTATCGTTGGCCTTAGTAAATAACGTTACCCAGCGGGGGAAGGATCAGCTGTTTGTCTCCCTATGCGCCAGGTTTTTCGGTCCCTTTTGATTTCCACATGCGTTTTCACGCAAACTTTGAAAGAGTCGCAGTTGGGAAGAGGCTGCAGGAGCATGCCCTGGCTCCTGAGCAACGCTAGCACCGAAAACTTTTCTGCTTGCTCTCAAGAGTTTGTAGCCCTATTATTACAGTGGAAAAAAGACATCCAGCATGGAGTAGAGATTACAATTTCCAGAAGTCAGAATTTATTACAGTTAAACTGTGATAAGATCCCATCTGTTATGAACACATGTAGCACCAATTGTTTTTCATACAACTGCAATTTATTTACCCTTCAGAGCGAATGAGATTACAAGCGTGATTAAAAAAAAAAACAACAACAAAACCAACAACCCAAACCCAACCACCACGGGCTTTTTTTTTTT